>JAQGAP010001242.1:0-21657 GCA_034697805.1 Orchesella bifasciata | reverse complement strand
CAATGCATGCAGTTTTGACACAAAACAATGATGAATTCATCACAGAAAATGCAATTTATTTCGGAATTTCTGGACAATTTTTAGAGGCATAATCTGTGATGGTTGGAATCGGATCTACTCCCGTTCGGAAATGACACAACTAAATTCATAGTCATCTGAAGTACGCTTGAAAACACGGCACAGTTGGTTAGCTGATTTAAATCAAAGCACATACCTACCCTAATGCTTAATGGATGCAATGAGTTCAATTTCTTCTTCAACGACACACCCATGTACCTCGACAACAAACTGACTCGTCTTCTATTCTGGATGGAACTTTCAAACTTCCACTTTCTCAGTGCAGTCTCACTTCTCGTGTTAATTTTAACGGCAAAAGGCATTAAAATTTTGAAAGCAGTTAGGCAAGCGGCGGCCAATGTTGGGAATACGATGTAGTATGCGGTATTGTGAGAATCAGAGAGGGCCATGGGAAAAACGAGGATTGTAGCATAGTTAGTTTGTACATTCAGAAGCCAACCTGCCAAAATTACTCCACCAACGTTGAGGGCAGCAAACTCCCGAAACCATCGGATGAGCAGAGTTAGTGTAGTAAAATGTCTGACAGCGCGATACAAAGGAAATAGTTTGATGGAGTTTATCATATTGTTAAACAAGGATAGGCTGTACATAGCCAGCATGTAGAATGTGCCAATATGTCTAGCCATTTCAAAACCAAAGAACACAACCAGAAAAAATCTCACAGTGAAGCAAATTAGAAACCGGAAGTTGGAATTGATTAGAAATGGATCATAAATTCGGATCAAGAGACAGATCGGATCATTGCTCCAGAACATGGTCAAAATAGAATAGCCAAGGGCAAAAAATTGCAGAAATATGGTGGTTATAAATGCACATAGGCCAATCCAATCAATCTGAGGTAAAGCTTCTCTCCATGGGCCATATCCATTCCAAAGAAGATATAGTCCATTCCTTTCTGAAATCAATTATATTATCTGTATGTAAAGAATAAGGAACATTACATGATCTAACCTAATATTAAATTTTAGACGCACCTATTTGATTAATAGTAGCTTCAAAGTCCACCATTTTGTTCATAGTATTTACCAAAAAGTCCCCATGTTTGTAAACGGTCACGCTGTAAAATACACTTTGAAAAGCAACTAGCAGCCGACCAAATACAACCAGCTTGTCCATCAGGCATAAATATTTCTTTTTGGTGAATAAATTCGAAGTGAGAATGAACCCATTGGCCATAATTCCATAAGAAAAAACGATTAGAAACACACTGAAAAAATATTTAAATTTTCTCGTCGAACAAGGTGACCAAGCAAATCTATTTTGCTCTGGGTCCCAGTCTACTGGACATCGGGGTAGGAGTTTATGATAACCGTAGTGGAATCGGAATGCGGCTAGGGATAACTTTGAGGGCATTGTGATACACGGAATCTCCCGATAAGATAATACAGACTGAGCACAGACATATATAAAATACGATTAACTTTCTAATCTGTCTTTATAGGATATTTACATCGAAAACATATAAGTAAAAGTGGGCGTTTGTAAAAAATTGTTGTGACCTCCACGAACGGTAATGTACTTCACGTGGTTTGGGTAATTCAATGACTACACATGTAAGTAGGGTTCAACTTCAAGGCTCGGATTTTCCACTTTTCCAAAAACTACGTATCTGACACTGCACCATTATATATATGGTATAGGTAGTGAACTTTGAAATTCAAGGACTTTGTTCCCATAATTTCATAATAATCCTTTACCAGGAATCACTACTACTCCATCGTTTCTCTTTCTGTATAATAATTTGCTAGCGTAGCACAAATAATTATAGACCATATCGACAAGACTAGCTTTTTATTTTGATCCGAAAATTGTGCAATTATGTATATCAGTAGCTTGTGCGGAGCGGGATGGAGCATATAGGTAGCTGCAGCTATTTCGGAACATGTGCCAAAATAACCAAACATATGGACAAACCGAATAACTGTAATTCACGAGAAGATTAAGGACTAAGGACTGCATCTTAAAGTTAGTAATCAAAAGTTGCACGATAAGTGAAAGTTACGTTGGAGAAGAAAGGACAACCGCAGCGAGTTCAAGAAACCTTCAATGTTCAAGATCTATTAGTGCTTTCCTTTTCCAATGTGAAAGTGATAACATAACGAATCCCGTTCTGATATTGAAGGCTGTATTGGCAGGAAACGCCCAGAAAAATAAAATGTTGGCTTTTGTAAAAATTCTAAATTAAGCCATCAAAAAACTTCCGTCACGTTCCATATTATGTATTATATTTTGTGTATTTGTTATTATTACCCTCTCTCTCTCTCCCCATGAGTTCTACGGCTTTTATTGACATTAGAAAATTAATGACTTTACGCACAAAGAAAACCATCAACCATATTCCTTAAAAGCTCAATTACACATGAAAAATTTGCTGCTGGAGTTTTCGAGCGAGGAAAACACAACTAATAATAAAATCTCTCAATTTGGCTGAAGCTGGAGAAAATCAAATCAAGCATATTTTTATGCTTTCCGGATAAAAAATCGTAAAGTTCGCTCACACAACAAAAGCTCTAATAATATAAATACATGAAAGTAAAACGTTTCCCTACGCATTCCACATTTTTATTGAACTCATATTATGATGGTATGGCTCAGCCAACAAAACATTTTCTGTGGTCATTAGTCATTAAATTTACGCGTAATCTTGTGGATATTGCTCAAGATAGAAACATTCGTATATAGTTTTTTACACACACACACCACATTTTTTATATTCCACTCGACTTCAACCAGATGATGATAAGGGGCATTTACTCCCACTGGTAATAAAAATACATTTTACGCCCTCAAATCCTCCACAGAACGGCCGTGATGAAGGCCAAGGGTGGATTTAGATATCGGAATTGTAAAGCATAGCAGCACAAGCGATATGAGTTTTTTTTACTTAATCTCCTTTGCTCAGTCAACGAACCTACCAGCAGCTCAAAGTCGGGCCAACGCCAACCTGCATATTATGGAAATGCAAATTATAATGCAAGTCAAGTCAACTCATAGAAAAACTTTCATTTTCATTCCATTCCAGAATGTTATTCCTTCCAGGCTGGGCGTGCATCGAAAAATCATGCTCGTTACCCAATGCAGATGGTTATATCCCATTTGCCATTAACGCAAATGCGTAATTTGAAAATGTCCAGCAGCAGCAGCAGCAGAAACACGAGTAGTTTAACAAACTGAAGGCCTGGAGTGCAGTGCCGTGGCATGTATAAGCGTTTATATTGCCAGAAATTTAAATGTTATCCTCTTTCTCTCCCGTTTTTATAGCTTCTTCACTTTAGCTTAGCCTGGTAGTTGGCTACCGTATATATTTTTAGTGCTTTTAACTAACCCTCTCATTCATTTAGAAGCTTTGGAGCGAAAGCCTTAACCCAACTCAAAAGTAAATTAGCATCAGCAGGAGTCTAGAAATTTCCGGTGTGGGAGTCAAGTCAAGTATACATTTAAGCAGCTTCTTCGTCATAATCAAATCCTCTTTGGCAGGACATGACTCCAGCAACACCAAGAAATTTGCAGGAGTGTATGTTTGGTTGGGAAGAAGATGTTAGACAAAGCCCATCATAATCAAAATTAGGCATTTAAACAGCGTGGCTTCTGCTTCTCTATCCATTCCAGACAAAAAAATCTTTATAGACGAGACAAGGAGAGGAAGACCTCTCTCCTGATGCGATGGTCATGGACATAACGATAATTATTTAGGCAAGATGCGTAGAAGAACATGAACTTTTTTGAATGTTTGCTTGTTTATGTTTATGCAGGCTGTTTGTCCTGCATCATCAAAGAAAACGAGGAACGTGGTGATGTGATGGTGATGCTAGGATGTTGTCTTTTATGACTTGGGAACATGACTTTTAAAGCAGATATTTCTTTTGAAAGGGTCATTTTTCCCACAGCTCAGGTTACGTAACAAAGCCATGAGCAACTGAACGGGTTGGTTTGGGTGTGGGTGGCAAACACGAGATAAATCTGAATCCAGTTAGGAGCTCGATATTTCATTTGAATATTATATTCTGCAACATAATTGCCTCTTTAAGTTACCACGCTCGATTTCAGAACTTCAGAGCTGAAATCTGGCAGGGGTAACGGAAGAAGGGGGTTTACTCAAATGGGTTTACGAACCAGAGTGCTTTTAATGTTCGGAAAAGGCGATCATGTGTGAGGTACAAATGAGCCGAAGAGAGAAAATGTACGAGTATGATGATATGATGATGATATAAATACACAACAACAGTAGTCGTTACTCTCGCTCTTTTATTGTGAGCTGGTGGATGTGTAGAACCAAACATATTTTGGCTCTGACCATAACTCAGATTTTAAGGTTGAGGCACTTGACATTTGATATGGTTGTTTCGTGCAGAATTATCATTTTCAAGAATCTTGCTGTGCATGTGCATGGGTGATGAGATTGCTGGGTGAAATATATGAGAATTGCATACTAAGCGACCAGCATGGCATCAGACCAAACCAAACCAGAGAGACTCTCTGTGAAACAGGAACTAAAAATTCCATTTCGTCTCCAGCAGATGAAATGCAACGAGGCAGTTTTATATTCCGTTGCGTTGCATGGATGCATCCAGTTGGTCAACAATAAATAAAACTTTTCCTTTTGTAAATTGGAGTTTTAGGTGGGTCTGGAAAGAATACGCACACAGATGACTACTGCGATACTGCATGAGTGAGGAGCAAGTTGAGCGGAAAAGAGTTGGAAAGGAAGTGCATCAAAAAAAGACAGTCAAAAGGAAAGCTTAACGAGTCGAGGTTGAGTTGAGAAGTGGAAGGTGACTCTCCAAAACTCATCCGCTTTCTCATCCCAGAAAATGGCCGTTTTTTGGAAAAGAAATTTCTATACAATTTGCACAAAGTATTCACGTCATGTAGAAGACTGAGTATGAAATAATGAATACAAATTTGCGACAAGGAATAAAATTTCTGGCAAATTTCATATCTAAAAGTGGAGTCAAGAATTCGGAAAAGAGGAGCGGGATCATCTCATCAAGCTCATTAAATCAACGTGTCAAATTTAATATTCCGGGTTGGAACCTGGATCGTAAACTTTGCACACGCTGGAGGAGAGAAACTGTCTTGGAAAATAAATTAGGAACTTGAAATCTTTTTCTTATTCACCATCAACATCACATCCACCACTTATTTGATTAGCTTGGGCTGCTCTCATCGTGACAAAAGTTACATATTTTATGACTTTATTTTAATACACTTGTGTCATAAACTAAAGGCCAGGAAAAAGTTGAAATTGAAATGCGTCATCTTTTAAAGCCTTTTCCACATGACATTCTCTTTCTTGTATCCATTTTAAGCCTCATGTTAGCTCATGTCAGGTCACAAAAATCATACAATCTTAATGATGATGATGGCGACAAAGTTGGTTAAGAAAAGGTTGACAGGCACGAGGAGCCAGGATGTCATTAATGGGATTAAATTTTTGTGGGCCAAATTTTTTCGCTTTTTAATAATATATTCTTTCTTCATCACCGTCATCATCATCATCTTTCTGTGGTCTAGCGCAGTCCTGTCGAGGATGTTCGGTTCCAAAAACAACTATTCCTGCATGACACCTTCATTCAATTTTATTCACTTTTTGGAGACATTCCAAAAAGTTCACTCTTGTCTGTTTTGTGCGGAGAAAAGAAAATCCATAAAACTTTCACGATTTTCTCCTCTCCTCTTTCTCCAACTCTATCATACTTTTAGACGTACATTCCTGACCGTGGGCATGGGCTATAGTCACGGACAAATAATTTTTGGATGAGTGACTTGTATCACAAAAAGAAGAGAAAGTAAGATGAAGAATGAAAATTTGTCAAAGGAATGAGGAATGATGATGATGATGGAACCAAGTTTTCATTCCAACTCTTTCATGTTCTTTTTCGTCCTCTTATCCCATATTCATTATAAAACAGAGAAGAACTGGTACAGCTTTTCCAAAAGAGGATGAAGCTCTCGTCCTGACATGAAGTTAACTTTTTAAATGCAATAACATATTTACAAGAAAAGGGAAAATGGAACAGTACTCAAATACTTATGTATGTAGGTAGGTAGGTAAGCCGACAAATGTAAGTAGGTCTTGAGAGAAAATGGGAAAACAGTAAAAACCAACCAAAAAAATAAGATGATTTTGTAGTGAAATGTTGAATATATTTCTTAATAGAGAATAACGTCACTGGCTCAGTAGTGAGAAGAAAAGAAGTAGGTGGGAGAAAAAATGAGGGAAAAGTATTTACTCAAGTCATCATGTCATTAGAAAAAGGGAAAGTTCGTTCAAGCACGTACATTTTTGTTCTTTCTGTTACTCAATAATACCAAACCAAGTTAGTTACCTACCTGCTTCCCTTTCCTAACCTAGTTCTGAGCTGGTTGATGCTCCTTTTTTACGTTTCTATTCCCCCTCGACTATTACAATATTGTGCATATAAAAGTCTGTCTTGGAGAAAAGAACTCTTTGTCTTTCTTGTTCATTTCTCATAATCAACAAGCCTAAGCCCTCTTAAGTTTAGTATCGTTTTTCCTTATCATCATTTTCTCCATCTTACTTACTTGTTTTTTTTGCAACGTTCAGTCAGTTTGCCCTAGTTTTCCTTTACCAAGAAGAGTGGAAGAAAAACAGTGGCAAAAACAATGACAGCTTTTTGGTTGAAGACGAGGACGAGTACGAGAAATTTCTTGACAGTTTAGCTTTCCCTCAAAAAATAGTTGAGATGAGGAGTTTCTTCTGTTTGAGCATCAAAAGTTGTGTCGTAGGTTATGTATTATGTAGCTGCTCAAAAGACACTCTTCAAGTTTGCTAGTCAGTCAGTCGATGTGTAAGGAACAACATGTACGTAAAATTATGACGTTGAGAACCAAAAGGCTTACACAATGGAATGGCAATGGTGGATAGTCTTAAAAGGAAGAAAACCAGAGAGAATGACAAAAGTCTGCTAATGGCTTTTTGTGTTTTATGGGTGTGTAAAGATAAGTACACATAAAATGTGGCTTGTAAAAACGGAAAACAATCATCATCATACATGCATGCTCATAATATATATAATATCATGAAATAGCTCTCCGCTTATCAATTCGCTTTGGCTGAGAACTAAAACTGCATCTAATGCTGTGCACCCATTAAACAGTTTACTTTGGTTGGTAATGTGTCGCCAACGGATATACCAACGTTGCGAAAGTTTTCGAAATGATGCAAAAAACCATTATCGTCTTGGGCTGAAATCTGAATGTACTTTCTAAATATGAACCGAACCTAATCTTTCTTTCAATCTTCCACCTACCTGACTTTTTCAATAATATAAATAGCATAGAATTTAATAAAACCGTTTTACTTTTCAAAAAATTTGATATTTTCCCACTATCAATCTTTAAGTTATTGTTATCATTTCCTCTTTAGTAACAATTGGATATTCGTTACCATTGTCATTCTTTTATAGTATCTAACCTACATTCAAGTCCCAATGACTTATATTTGGTTACACCACGAAACTTAATCCAGCAACATGCTTACAATGTGTCCAGTACTTTGCCAGATCTGATCTGCTTTGTTGAAAATATTTGAGCATCAAAATATATTTTTATTCTTCCCGTGTCCCACTTTCAACTCTTCAATTCATACTTCCAACCAACCTCACCAAACTTTAGAAACTCTTCCACAAAATCTAGCATACTAAAAAAACTACAAAAGTACCAAACTTTTTTAAAAACCCCCATCTCATCTCTCGTTACACCGTTTTGTAAAATGTTTTCTCGCAGCTCAACTTACTCCCCGTTCCCATCTCAAGTATTAACTCTATTTGATTTCAAAACAGTTTCAATGTCAGTTTTGGTTTGGTTTTAGGAATAACACGACAAAACCTCAGCCTGGCTGCCACAAACTAAAAAAAAGTGTTACAGTGACTCTATTTGTCTGTATCCTTTTACTTTATGCGTGGAATTTGATACGTTTCTTCACGACAATGAGATGACGGAGAAACGAGCATTGGGTTTGGGTATACAAAAAGTAAACAAAATGAACAAAGCTCAACTTTTTCCGTAAAGAAGAAACCCAACCAAAACCAAGCTCCAGTAAAGAAAAGATTACAGAAATGGGATCTTTCCCTTAAAGGCTTCTTGGCTCAAATCACGTCCATTTTCCTTCCATAAAAATCTTTATCTTTCTCAAGTTCTTTTTTATTTCAACTTTTTTTTTTCGCGTTCTGTATATTATATGTAACTTGTGGCTATACTGAAAAAAGTTGTCATCGTGGTCGTCACTCTGCTCCTTGTGGAGAGGAAGGGTAATGCGTGAGTGTAACCCAAAACTTTTACTTGCATTAAGCTTCATCACCACCATCAGACAATTTACGTAATATAGTCTAAGTTTTTAATACTCATGAAGACTTTCAATATGACTCACGTACAAAGATGGTGGATGTACATAAAAAGGCGTAGTTTATGCTCGCATGCTTTCACGTTCTCAACAAAAAGGAGCCCTTTATATTTGCTTCCCTTCTGGCACATTTGGGGATGTTAAACAGAAGCTGCATAAAAAATGTGTAAAAATCATCTTCATTTTTGAACTGTTGCTTCAGGCTCCATTCCATTCCGTTCAAAGAGAGATTTTTCATCAGAGAGATCAGAGAACCAACTCATTTTGTTTTCTACCAAATTAAGTTTCAACAATATGAGCATTGGTATTGGTGATGGGATGATACATAATCTGTGCATGAACATGAGTTTTTCTTGTACTTTGTGGCACGGAACTAAACCCCCGTAACACCTTCAGGTCCACCAAAAACATGCGTACAAATTGGTAATTTGATCTTCTGATGAGCTAGCTGTCAGCAAGAACAAAAATAGCTTGAAACCCAAAGCACGGACATTGGATAATAATGATACACACAAGGCAGTTTGTTTCCACATATTTTTGTGAAGGAAAATGATGATGCCGATGATAATCATGATGGTCTTTAAAGGATTATGTATGGTAAATCCAATAAGACGAAAATTAAAGTTGCTCAGAGGCTTCCTCTGCTTTTGTGAAAAAATTATAAAATTACCAAGTTTTGTGTGCACAGCAATGCAATGTTTAGCAATTGCGCTACTTCTTCTAGCGATTCCGCTTACTAGGCAAGGAAATGAAATGACTATGAGTTCTAAAATAAAGTCCATGAGTTTAATAACAGAATAGAAAAGATTCATCGAGATCCGGTAGAGTTTTGCTGTAATTTGTAATGAGCTAAAAGCCTTACTAAAGATTGAATCATGGGCTTTAACTACAGCTTACTAAAATGATTTAAGCATTTGCCTTCCTCTTAAAACGGAAGCTGCAACATCCGTATGTGTGGAATTGAAAATGGGAAATTACATTTGCAAATTTTTCGTGTAGGCAAGTTTACAAATAGAGCTTGCCTAACATATCTGCTCAAATATATGCGTTCTTGGTACAATCAACTCGTTTTAAAAATACAGCCGGAGCTACAAAGAAAATATAAATGAAAAAAGCTAAAAATACACCGAAAATTTCGACATCAACTTATCCAGCACTTGACGGATTTTTATTTGGTTACATTCTCTTTTGAGCATTGGCAATACTCTGTACTTCAATTCTTACGTCAATATTATGCTCTTGTATCTTATTTTGTTAGCAAAAAATAAACATCTTGTTGCATAACTGGACTACTGTAGAAAAAAGACGAAAAATGGAAAGAACAGTACTGGCACGAACTGAAAGGAAAGCAGATTTACAAGGTAAATATTATTTGACGATGATGCTAATGTAGGATTTGACTCATGACTTAGACTTTCTACCGAACCGATAAGTTATTTGGAGTCTGCTTGTTGAAGTAAATGCAACTTATTTAGATTCAGCGGTGCGGCTGAATTCATTTACCTACTCTCGTATGCTGTCCTAGGGAATACAATAAATTTGTTATGTATTTCGTTGGGAATAGAAAGCAAAAACACTTTTGTTATTTATATGAATGGAACTAGAGGAAACATTGTGCAGTTTGACTCCAGGGATTGAGAAACCGCTCTAACGAATTTAGCTGAGGATTATTCAACAATTTGCGATTTTCACTGGAGGTCATTTTTATCACATAAATGTTTTAACTTTCCATTCGACACAAGCAAGCATATAACACATTCATAATACAGATATATACGTGAAACAGGTTAGATTTTAGATTATGTGGTTGTATGAATCATATCGCAATTCGCTTAGAAGCACCATAATACACTTTTAATCGAAAAATCGATATATAAGTACTCAATAAATAAATTTCAGTTTTTCGGTAGCTACAAATGACATACTGTCGTTATCCAAATTGATTGCAAACTATCAATACGTATTACAAACTGGTTTTGAAGTTTCAATTACTCTAGAAAAGAAAAGAAAAATCATTTACGTTATAGAAAGAATCCTAACTAAATCGTAGGTTTTCTTTCAATTCAAGACTATACTTTAACAATTCCCAAATTGAAAAGGTCAATAGCTTAGATTCGATCAACTTCTATTTCGTACATATACCCATACATACTAAATAAGCATTGGAAGCTCAATTTGCATATTAGAATAATCTACATGATACGCACATTTTAGCAGATTCCAGCAAGGTATAAAGCTATGATTACTATCATTACAGCGAATTCATTATTTGATTCAATTTTCTCAACTTAATGCAAATGTAAACGTATTTTGGGTAATTAATCCCAACCTATTTCAAATTCCCATTACGAAACAATAGCTCACTTCAATAATTGCATATTTCTACTTTGGTGAAAGCACGCAATAGTGAGTCGCCTCCGCCGCTAAATGAAACATGGGACTTTTGTGCTGAGATTTGATGAAAATCGTTTTAATTTGAATTCAAGGAACATCCTTAATTTGCATGTACCTCGAAGAGTGAGAATACATGACTACTTACGCGAAAATTGTCACAAATAAGTAAATACCATACCACCGCCACCACCACGAAAATGAGTGGCCTGTTGGCGTGGTATGGTCTCTGACCTGGTTGTTTGGTTGGTTGGTGGCCACACAGACATAGTCATCATATGCATATGTGGAACAAAGAGGAAAATGGTAATTTCGTGGTTTGACTTTTGACTGGAGCTTTATTACTTTTAACATGATGTGATGTGATGGTGCAAGGCAGCTCCGTTCCTGCTTTTTGATGAGAAGCAAGCAAGCAAGCCCGCATTCACATTTGTTCTCCGCTGATTCTTCTTAGTACTGCTGTCGACAACAACGTAACGTATTGTTGTAACATAGACCTAATTACCTAAACATTATTATTCTCCGCTGAGCAAGTCAAAAGGTAATGATAGGGGCGGACGACTCCCTCATCATGTTGTACATAAAGTAAGTATAATGTGCGGACTTCAATCCACTCGCTCGCTCTTGAGTTGCAGAATTCATTCCAAGTAGCCACAATTCTGATTTGATGTTTCTTGTTTCATATCATTCGCATACGCTGCCGCACCGCCAAACTTAACAATGCATTTATTAGCTGAACCAAAAATTGTACTTGTATACGCGAAGTCATGCTCATATTATTCAGAGTCATACGTTATAGAAAATGAGGAACGAGCCATTTCGTGATGATTGCTGAAATGTTGTTTGATGCAAATTGGATTTAATTATTACGAGCAGGAGTAGCATTTTCTCCACGCAGCGACTAGTCAAATGAAATAAACGGAAACAACAGTAGGTTTTTGTTGCCATTCAAACACCAACACGGCAAGCTCCCTGCCACTCACATCACCACAAAAACCACAGAATCAACTTATGTACTTTTACTAGTAACCAAATTGTTGAGTACAGAGTAAACACACACACACACGACAAGCTTTTTTATGGTAGGAGAAAAGCTGCAAGTGTAATTGCATGCAAAAAGCTTTTCATTCTGCGAATGGAATGCAAAACTGTGTATTATGCTGAAGGGAACTAGACATACATAATTCAATGAGTAGAACAGAGTATATAAACAGATGCTTAGAAAAATCTATTGGACTATGTACACAGGAAAAGTACAACAAGCCAATAATAATCATCAGCCTCGACAACAACAACAGCAAATAATGCCGACCCACATTCAACATTCCATCTTTTCCCTCATCACATCACTTCCCATTAGAAAGTTCCCTTGCCCGTAACAGTAACATCCACCGTGATTTCATTTAGAGTCCATGGTGCTGCTGCAGCAGATGAAACAATGACCTGATACTTTTTTCGCCTAGTGAAAGAGTAGACGAAACCACGAAAAGGATCAATTTGCATCCAATGTAATGATGATGATGGTGCTCCAGAACGTGAACTGACAAAAGACCAACTAGCTTAGTAAAAACCAACTTTCTGATTGCAACAGCGAATCTAAAATTGAAATGCATCCTGCTCAAGGATTCTTTGAGTCCGTGTGTGGCATTAGAAATCCAATTTTACAGATTTTTTTTTGCAATCAGGCGATCAATCAGCCTTGCAAATACGCAGGCAAAAAGAGCACGTAGAATCATGCAAGCAATATCGATGTGAGCAAAACCAATCCATTTTTGTTGAGAGAAAGCATGAAAAATACTAGTATTAAAATCATGAGCTATTCATTATCATACATGTTCAAATATCTACAGGATAGAAAGGGAGGCGAAGCTTCCAATTTCACTCGAAAATATGTTCCCCATCTTCTTTTAGCACTTTCCCGAAACTCAGTAATTATTTTGAAACAAAAAAGGTTCGGTTCAGAACATTCCTACTGCCAAATACTTACATGTGTACTACTACTCATCTCCTCATCAAGCACTTCTTGTCTTTAGCTCGAACTCAGCATGAAAAATTCCAGAAATTTAAGAATGCATGGAAGCCTCTATATGAACAGATCATGTTGTTCACTCCTCGTTACAAACCTTATATTTTTCCCTTTTAAAAGCCTTCTTCCCATCTTGTTAAGGTTTAAACAAAGTGGCGTATACTGTAATAATGATGATGATAATCCATCAATAATAGTAGCAGTAGCTTTACGACTTTTTGTCCATCTCCTCTCCTTTCAAAAGGAATCTTTAAAAGTAAAATGAATCCATCATGTAGTACTAATGTAGCCACTTAGCCAAACAAAAAAATGTTAAGACACGCACAGTTCTCTGTTCTGTCTGTACCGTACTCCCGAATACCGCATCTCGTTCAAGATGAATAACTCTGTGTCGTGATCGTTTGTTGTCTACGAACCGAAAAAGGTCCCAGCCCTGTGCAATCCATCTGTTTTCTCATGTCAACCATGACATGACATCCCATGCCATACCGTTATGCTGTGTGTATTTGTAGGCCGATGCGTATTGTATCTACTTCAACGTATGCTCATCTCTCGCCAGTGTCACATTACCGTCCACATCTTCAGTTCGGTGGTAACGTAAAAAAGTCAAAAGAAAATGTATTATGTCAATGTAGCCTAGCCTAACCCAGCGTAATAGTACGCAACTTTTTCCCGTACGCAGTATATATTTGTTATTTACTTCGACCGACTTTGGCTGAGTGGACAAAAGAAGCCTTTCAACTTCAAGCATCAAAACTTCTTTCCCATCCAGACGAAACAACCAAACAAAGGGAAATGCTGTACAGTCTCCCAAGATCATATTTGGATTCCCACTTTTCCCAGTATCCATTTGAGTGACCTAATGGCATATTAGCTAACTTGCTCTACTTCACTTGGCTACTGACTTATTGATTGTTGTTGTGTTGCTACAATTTTGTATCAATCTTGTTTTTTCCAAGAAAAAAAGTCATTTTGAGTGATATCGATTTTCATCTCCTTTTACTCATGATTCAATGCCGTAATCCCTCACAAAATACGTTTTTCATTTTTAGCAAAAATTTTCAGTATTTAAAATATTATATCAGACGTTGATTATTTGTAAAATAACACTTGTTCTCGTTTAATGGAAGTACCTATATGCGTTACTTTTACTTTAGCAGTTCAATTTAGTTCTCCTCCAGAAAAATTGTTATTGTCATCGTTTACCCTTATTTTTCTCTCATTCAAATAAAACTCGAGTGCAGATTGCCCATTTTCTCTGACTGGTTGACGATTCAGCAAGAAAAAAAACTCAAAGTGAGAAGAAAAAAATAGTTTTAGAATTGAATTTCAACAAAACGAAAGAAAAAAGTTTACTTATTTTCACCGCACATCTTCCACTTGCTTTCAAACTCCCAATCAATTTGCTCCTCTTTTCTACAACTTGACAATGGAGCAGAGCATCAAAATCAGTTTTATGCGTTGTATACATAATGTTAAGGTAGATAGATGCCTTACGCAATTGTGTTCAGACCTTCACACTACAGCCTAAGGTTGTATGAGTTTAAGCGGCTAACTTTGTAACAAAATAACTTGGTCAATTGAACAATTGAGTAAAAAAGAGCAAAAACTTTATTTTCACAAAAAACTTTACCTACCCACCGAACAAACATGATGTGATGACGATGTTGAAGTTGAAGTGCAAAGTGGACTTGTTATTAATATTATTATGTGCATGCGACGCGAATAGGTTCAAAATGGGCTGGACCAATGTCCACTGCTACTTCTTTCGAAACAAACAAAACATCTTCTTCTTTTTCCCCGTTTCTTCTCCAAAGAAGTAAAGGATAAAAAGTACTTGTCCTTTTACAAGTGGAGTTTATACTCCGTTCAGCAGAGCACATCCCACTTTACCCAATTTCATTCTCAGATTTTTGCTACTTTATAGGCATCCGACTGGAGGAGTGTGGAATAAGGAATCCTTTTATTCAGCCCAAGTGTATTCATCAAAACTAAAGCCATTTTTTTCTGAAGAGGAGGACAGGACAACCTAAAAAAGTTCATGCACTTCTTCATTTTCGGATCACTTTGCTTACATTTTTCTTTCCGTATGTTGTTGTTATTGTTGTTGTTAGTAAGGCACCTTTTTCTGAATCAGCAAGATTTCTCAAAAAATGGGTGAACAAATGTGTTATGTTGTGATACACAATGTACACAGTTGTCTACTGGACTGAAGGAGAAGACCAAACCAACACCAGGGTGCCCCATTTTCCTTACTGGCCAAAAAATACATTTTTCTTCTATTCTTCACAATATCCACATTTAAGTTGATACACTCTTTATCGAGTAAAATGGTGAGAAGAATGTGTAAGATGAAAGAAAGGAAAACTAAGAGCTTCATTCATCCCATTCATTCATCCACTTGCTTGGTCTAAAGAATCCGGAGCCCGACCTTGCTTAAAACTAGCCTCATTCACAATAACAAAAAAGCACCTACTATAACCCAGCTCGTATTCTTGTTATACGCTCAAGAAATTCCTTTTTCTTCACTTCACAAAGCTATCATCGGATAGGTATCTGGCTTGGCTCCTTTCATTGAATTCAGGAAGGCTTCTTACGCGATTCAATGAGTTCATTCAAGTAAGCGGTCGGCTTTTGCAATAACAATATCAAAAAAAGGTATACTCGTATATAATGCACCTACAACTTAAGTACATAAAGGTTCATATCACAATTGGATTGGCATATTGGATTGGATTGGAACATTCTTCATTTCGAAGCATATAAAGCATCGTGGCCGAAATATGGAGAAGAATCTTTTGAAGTGATTTGCCAAAAAAGTAAGTAAGTAAGTAAGTAAGGGATCGAAGAAATGAGTCGATTCTATTTTCCTTTCCTTGCAAATCTTAACCAGAACTGGGGTGATCATCGTGACTTGAAATGAAGAGCAGAAAATATATGGCAGAGGCAGCAAAAATAACTTAATTTCTGTTGATGGACTTGCTCATGAACAAAAAGTTAGTTATTGCGGAGAAGGCATATTTTCAGAGAGAAAGTAGGTAATATCGATTTGATTTGGGTATATTTTTTTTGGCTTGGACTTATATAGTCTGCACTACTAAAGGAGATTGGAAAAGGAACGGAACAAGTTCATGTTTGGAAAACAAGATGAATCAGCTAGAAGCACGAGATATTATGATATGATGCTTTTCTTCGCATCGGCTCTTGTCCAGAGACCAGCACCCAAACAATTCATTTCCCTTCAGGGTGGCAACACTGCTCAAAAGGCAAAAATGCATGTGTATTACTACACTACAATATTTATTATGCTGGCTGGAAAAATATAACGTGATGTGATGTGTTGTTGATTGGATAAATAACATGAGGGAATGACTGAATACATGTATTGGTGATGTTGCTCTGTGATAACGATAACTAAACCAGCCACCACCAGAGTCATCATCATTTTTTCTGGAAAAATAAACTTTCAGGCTGAGCCAGCTGGTTTTATCAGGCTATTTAGCAAAGAGTATTCTTGCCTGAATCAGACGAAAAGTTGCCAAAAGTCGAGTCCGATCTATTGCCAGTAAAAAATGGTCTTCAACATTATTATTTTGCTTTTCACATTGCTTCCTCTTGCTTCCTTGAAGAAATTGTTGTTTTGTAATATGCTGGTAGCAGTGTTGTTGGTGAAGTAGCATATGAATAATTTTTAGTCATAGGAGGAAACTATACAGCTTAATCATACCCTTTTTACCTTCGTGTTTCTGACGCTTTAGTTAGTTGCTTTTGGTTGTCCGGCAGGGAGCAGGTTCTTTAGATTAAAATGCATGCTGGTTTGGTTTGGTTTTGCTATTGTTTTTTGTACCCTGTTAAAAGCATGTTTTAGCTGAAAATTTATGACATAATTCCTCACATTCCTCCTTCCTCTCCAGTTTTTTCCCGATTTATTATCGCATGATGATTGGTTTGCATGCTAATGCCAACTTTTCAAAAACTTACTCTCTCTCCCCTGAACATTTCCGTGTGTACAACAGCAGCAAGGAGTGCAGGTAGTCCACTTCAGCTTCACATCAGTAGTCCAGGCTTTGATTTAGTTCTTCATGAGCACCCAAAGCCCATTAACCTGCTTTAACGTGTACCTGTAGCGTCATGCCCGGTCCAAAACAGATATTTATTGGATTCCGCTTCCACTAAAACAGCAGTCTTCATGTCCAGGAGAGTTACAAAAGTTCCCTTTTTATGCTCATGTCTTCATAGCTGAGAACAGGAAACGCTAAAAACATATACAGGAAAAGTATTTATGTAGCCAAACTTTGAGTTTCAATCCAAACCAGACATAAACGAAAACTAAGTTTTATATATGCAGATTCTTGATGTTGCAAAATATAAATGGAGTTTGAAATGACCTTTATTTTCATTTCGCCACTCTTGTCATGAAATGCCACACCAGTGCACTGCAATTGAAATGCAATTTTGGATGGTTAACAACCTAATAATGTCGGATTATTGGTGCACACGCTTTATGATTGTGCTTTGTTGCTCGGAAAACCCATTTAATTTCATTTCAACCTTCTCTTCCAGGTTTCCGGTTTCATATTCCAACTTTTTTATTTTTCAGCTTTCAAACCTAATTTTGAAGGCAAAATTATGGGAAACTAAAAAAAAGGTAAAAGTCAACCAAACTCTGTACATGTATTTCTCGTTATTTTATGCAATTTGTCCTACTTTCACGCTTCCTGCATGGATGGAGCACAAAAGCACAATGCAGCTTGCAGCCAAGGAGAGAGAAAGGAGGAAACGGAAGAGCATGAAAATTGAAGTCACTTGCATTCGACTCATGATGATCATCATCATGAACAACGTCTCCCATCATCATCACCGAGAGTGAATATTATGGCCTGATTTTTGGCTTTCCCAGCAGCTTTTAGTGAAATGGCCAACGAACCAAACCACATATGCTGGAGAGATACATGAAGCTAGGATGTGCGGAAAATAAAAGTAGTTCAATACTATAATCGTAACCAAAGCGTGTGTTGTGCTCACACGTCCATGCAAATTCAGGCCATGGACGGATAAATTGAAAGAGCTTATGTTCCAATGAATGTATCGAATTGTGTAAGCGGCCAGTGGAGTTTAATACCGTTATTACCACACATTTTCCACTATACTCTCCTCCTACTCAACTCATGGTTATAGTATAAGTATTCTGCATTCCCGTAGGCGACAATCTTGTTAACTGGTTGAGTGCCTTGGCTTGGCAATGATGAGGAAGTGATGGAGGCAATGGAGAATTTTGAACGGATAATTCTCACCGATGGCAAAATGCATAAGAGCGATCTCGTACATATGTAGAACAATGGTTTAATGGTTTAGTTACATAACTTCCGAGAGAACTATAGAAAAAAATGTTTCATTTCATGCACTTTCCATCCCATTCCAATGAAACCAAAGTGACTTGACTGGAGGCATACTTTTATGTGATGATGGAATCGACTCGAGTAACACATTTCCCGTATGCTTTCAAACTGGGTTTGAAATTTTATTGCATGAAAACAAATACTACTGCAGTTTTTGCCACCATATCATATTTTCTTCGGCGCATCTTCCCATCTACCAAATTATTACCACCAACAACATTCAACGATGATGATAGCTAACGAGCATGAGATTCTAATGTTCAACATGTGTATTTCGTAGTAGTAGGAGACACACAAAACGTTGTTTTATGGGTCATGCAATCTACATAAATAAGGTTTATGTAATGTGAATTCGGAATTGCTCACGTTGATGATTATGATGGTGGTGGTTGTTGGTAGCAGTCAGCTTTGCCAGAGTCAGAACGTTTCTCTGAAGCTATAATATATAATGTTTAGTAGTCACTTTTCCCATTTTTATTTGAATTCTTCAGTTCATCTGATGAACGAATCCATCTGCTGCTCTCGTTCTTCTGTGATATGAAGATATGGTGATGTGAAGAGATGAACAAGGGAAAATTGAGAAACAAAATGAGGATTTGATATTAAAAACAAAATCATTTCGTAAAGCCAATATAAGCTAGATGAGAGCTGAGAACTCTTCAAAAGCAGAGGTATAAAATGTCAAACTTTTAATGAGGTCATACATGTAAAGTATACAAAGGAGCGTATTCATATTCCCCTGAACTGGCTCATAACTTTTCTTTGTCAGGACAGGAGCAAAAATCGTGAGATCGTTTTTTCGCAATCGATAGATATTGCATCTGTTGGAACAAGTTCATATCATTATTTGACATATTTGACATGTTATGTGAGCTTTGCATTTTGTTTCTTAGTAAAGAAGCTCATTGCTTACAAGACCATGTGGGTAAGTCATCGCAAAGGTTGGGTAAATCATGGGAAGAAGAATGATGGGCAAAATGTAGATCTCAATTTGATTGGGACAAACAATAAAGGAATGAACATGAGAAAAGAAGCAAACTCAAATGAAAATATTAATGCATTTTAGTACAGGGTCAAGGTTCCCATACATCAATTTTGGTATCATCGTTATGTGTATATGTAGGTACCCCTTTACATTGGTTGGTTTCCTAAGATTAAATATGGAAAGACACACCATTCCAACTTACAACTCTATGCATTATTTAGCAGTCAAGATTTTAACCGTTGCAACTGAAAGGACAATTAAATTAATTTGTGGAATTTGGAAACAATTTGTATTTTTTAGAACTGATAAACATGGCAATGCAAAATACTCTTACGTTTATTATACGTTTATTATGGGATATGCTACTAATATCTGCCATGAAATTAAAAGGAGAAATTAAATAATTTATGTATTAAATTATAATCGACAACCTTTATTACAATACAGCGTCGATGGCGTCGAGTTACCTAAGAATTCTATAAATTTTATCCTGCTTTTCTTTTTCAGGTTGTAGCCTCGAAGTTAACCAATTACTGATTTTCATACAACTTGGCTGCTTACGTCATATAGCTTATTCCAGCATTTCCCGCAACATAATTGACACCTAGGCCCACCCAGAAACCAGCATAATTGTGTTATTTATCCCAAATTAAATTCTTATATTTTTCTCCAGCAACTCACACGAGAATGGTTCTCAATACGTTGCCACCATGCTCCTCAATACCTGCAAGGTTAGATTATGTCATGTTCTGGTATTCCACCTCTACAGCAACACAAATGCACATTATGTATTGGTTTTTAATACGCTACACGCTTTTTTCTCCCATCAACAGCATTATTTATAAAACCACCATCATACGAATACCACCACACTGGAAAGAATAATGTCTGATTATTGGTTACCTTAAGCTGAATCATCATTACCATTCATTATATACAAAATGGACCTTCCAATTAGGCCTCCTTGCTGGCAAACATGTTCTAGAAAAACTGGACACAATTTCATCGTTTCTTTCTTTTCCACCATTCCCCAGAGAATGAGAGAGGGACAGGCTCACACGATTTATTAAAATTAATATAGAATTAATGAACAGTCCAACTCCAGCGAAGCAAACAACTCATGTCATTGTGTGTACTGCTTGTGCATGACATGACAAAACCAAATTATGTAACCTATTACAGCATGATTTTAACGTGTGGATCCTATTACAATTCTTGGGATTTTTATGAAGAAGAAAAGTGAATTTAAAATAACTCTTTGTGCTTTAAATAATAAAACCTGGCTTGGTCTCGCTCCCACAAGAATATTCATGTCATTGAATCATTGGCTCATAAGAAAAATCCCTAAACTACAACCTTGGGGTATATTCGTAAAAACGTCGAAGAATTTATGCTACGTAATAAAGTATATCTGCATATTACCTATTCCCTTTAACATAGAGGTAGGGACCTCTTTTGAATTAACTCCAAAAAGCTGAGAATTCATTTACCTTTTCCAACTATAATTTAATATAAAATATGTGCATTTTATTCCCTAATTTATAGGAAGAGGTAGAGGTGGAATGAGAAGGGTGCAGGAATGGGTGCTAGAGCTAGCTCATCTCCATTCAGCCAGTCAGTCATATCACGGTCATACATAATCAAAAGGTGAATAATATTATTTAAAATAGCAGTCTGCTTCTTACTATTGTCAAGTGAGAATTCACTGTATATTTTAGCCAAAAGGCAACAAACCAAGAAGTTATCCTCTTTCTCACCTGAATACAAAGTCACACTGCTGCTTTTACTACCGGCACCCTCCTTAATAATAACAATATTTTAGTATAAGGACGGTCATAGAAATTGAAAAATGATGCTTTTTAGATTAGCTCAGAAAATCCATTACTTTTCAAATGGTTGTTCCTTGTTGAGTTTAATGGGACTCTTTTTTTCTTTTCTTCCTTGTAGATTAGCATAGAGAAGAAGAAGAAGTGCAGTGCAGTCCATTAAACTCCAACCCAATCCAGTTGTCCATTTACAAAAAAAATGCTCTTTGTTGCAGGTGTAACCGAGAGTAAACCAGTGTTACAGAGAGAGAGCTGATGATAAACATGCCATTTTCATAATTGTATTTGATTCAAATGGAGCAAAAAATGTCCAGAGTCCGGAATAAGTGAGATGGATGCCTTCAAACGTTTAACAGGCTTATCATTAGAATGTGGAGGGTTGTTACATGCAACGAAGAAGGTTGAAGGTTCAAGAATTCAAGGTTATATAACGATTAACGATTTTATGCACATGAGAATTAAGTATAGATAAGCTATATAATGCAACAGGAGTTAGAATAAATGAAGGGTAACACCTGTAGCATCAACATCCATATAATTTTCATGTTTACAAATTTTACTGTCTCCCTTTCAACCTCAGAGCCAAA
>JAQGAP010001241.1:0-21674 GCA_034697805.1 Orchesella bifasciata | reverse complement strand
AACTCCCAAGAAAACAAACCACAAGTAGTGGACTCGTCTGCTACACATTTGTTGCCTACTGGCGAAAAATGCATGTATTGACTTGAGTTTATTTGGGAGCTAAATATTACGGGATGAAGAGAAACAAGAATACAAGAGCGACTTTTCCCCTTTTTATGTACTGCCCACAGTCAAATTCATCCAAGTGGATAATCATAAAGTATGAAAGTAAACTTTTGTTCTCTGGTTCCATTTCTCTTCTACTTTTCTTCTTAGCGTCGAACGTAGAGGCAAAATGTTGAGCACATGAAAACAGACGCAGTTAATGTAGAAATCATTGTTTATGATTAACTGCAAAATTGGTCGGGTGGCTGACTATTAAGATGTTCCCTGAAAAATCTTGTAATTTGTGGGATCGCATTTATTGTCGCCAGGATTATTAAACTGCCGTAAACCCAGCCACATATTGCTTAAATACTTTGCTTTGAGGGAACGTAACTGTTGAAACGCTAACTTCGCCCATAGTTTCTCCGTTTCAAAAATTTCAGACAGAGTGCGGAGATACAATAACGGATACGTAGTAGGTACACAACTAAAAAACCCGTCTATTTTGCATACTTCTCACCTTCTCCACTTCCAAAATTTCTCCACGTACTTTCCCATGAAATTCAATTGCATATGGAACAGCCATGTGTGAAGTGCATGAAGGAATTTTCTCTCACTTTTTTTGCCAATAACCACAAAGGAATTCTCGCCCTCAATAAGTAAAACTACCAAGGGAAAACTGAGCCGACGGGTGAAATTGGATTTTAAACTCCCTTTACGCCCATTTCTTCTGTCGTTTATTAGAAAATTCCTTAGCGTACACTATTTTTAGTTCACCATTCAACTTAATCAAGGTAATAAAAAATTCGATTTGATGTCATTCTTCATCACATTTACTTATTATTTGTCAGGAGTAAATTCGTGTACTTAATTACTTCAGTTGACCACCTACACTGTCTGGAAAAATATCATATAAATATCCTAATACAGTTTTTGTTGAAGTTTACCTGATGTTATGTCAAGGTGTTCTTGGAATTTTTAGAAGGAAAAGAAAAGGTAGAACAGACTATAAACTGAGCGGAGACATCAATATTCCTTAACTTCATGATCCATTCGTGTTGGTATGTAAAGTAAGTAATATATGGTGGAGGTGGCAAAGCATACATTTTGGAAAGGGACCCCATAACATCATCACCCGAAGAAGATCATGTTCATCTCCTCGAGAATTACGCTATTAGATACAAAGCTTTGTAATATAGCAAAGGATGTTGGTGATAATATCGGTCTTTGTGAAGTGTAAAGACGAGGACATGTTGACTCTATGACTTGAAGTATGTATTATTCACCAGGAGAGCGCTTGCAATCGCGAATGCTCTGCTGCGAGTAGTATTCTGCTCTTATTTCGGGAGGGAACTACTGGTGATGCTAATATTACGGAGAAAAACTTGAGGGAATTCAAGGAGTCATCTCACGTTCACACGAGATCGTCGGAATTCATTGATATGCCAGCATGTAATAAGCATCGTAAATCCCGTGATTCCCTTGTAATTTTGACCAAAGGAATAAAGGGAGTACTCTGCTGGAGAAGAAGAGTTGTAGTAGTCAAAATGTACGGCACACTGGCTGACACTCTCTCTTCCCAGCACTCCCATTCATTATTATGAGTAAAGTAAAGCAAGCAATATCATCAGGAGGAGCAGCACTAACCTAAACCAAAGCCAATGGCATTAAGTAAATAAATAAGGGACAGAGAATAGCTTTGTAGTTTAGTTAAGCTTTCCACCATCTACTTTGACATGAGAGAAAGTATGCGACAACTTAAGTGAATGAAACGAACCAAATATTTTCGTTGAAGGGAGAAAGAGAGATGGACTTCGGTCTTTTGGACATGGACATGTCAATGTCATGAAGAGATGGAGAGCATCAAAGATTGGCTGTCCTTTTTCTGATGATGTTGAATACTTTCATGTTCCGTCCATAAGTTACCAGCTACATAAGTACATTCAATATTGGATGGGAAAGTTTAGTCCATATAGCTCAAGTAGCTCGCTCAACTCACAAGAAGGAAGGAAAAGAAAAATGAAAAAAAAAGTTTAAACGGATCTTCTTGGAAGAGAAAATCGGACGGACATGGGTTGAGAGCAATGCCGTGTTCTCTCGTTGAGATAAATGTACGTGAAATGTATGGTGGTACGAGACCCAAAAGTTTGTCTAGCAACTTTATTTTACTCTTTTCTTATAAGAAAGCAAACATTTTTCTCCGTCTCTCCACGTTCCAGCCTGTTATACAGGACATGACTGTGTTTGTGAATGTGGGAGCAGCATTGCAGCAAAAGCTGAAGAGAAAGCCTTATTGAGAGAGAGAAGAGCATGCAGCAGGAGCAGCAGCAGCAGCATCCGCTTTTTAGTATTCTGTACACCATCCCTTTGGATTCCTAGGGATCTTTGCGGGCCGCTTGCTTTTCCTAGACTTTTACACACGAAACTTCAGTCGGCTCTCTCTCTCTCTGTTTTTCTTCTTTCTCATGTCTCAGGGGTTGCTTTCGTCATGTATGTACGTTTTGCCTTCGTGAGTACAAAAATATAGGGCTTAGGCTTACTTGAGGAATCCTGCGGTATCATGATGTTCAGCCGTATATTAACTCTGCGGAATATCCTTCTTCATAGTCTTTGCTTCAGCTCTAATGAACATTTTTCCTCGGAATATGTCAGAAGACAAACAGGGAGAATTTCATAACATTACACCAAAATCAATACTATACAGACTCAAATTTAAGGACACTTTTGTATTCGATATTTCGTTACAAAATCATAAAATATTCTCTTTTACTTGAGTTAGAATTCTTCATGTTAAGAACTCAATTTAACCCAATCAAATGTACGCAGATGCACCACAAAAGAAATTATAAATAATATCAAATTGCTAGATTTCATTTTCCTGTGAATATTTTTAAAGAATAGAGGGAAAAAGAAGGATCCAGCATTTTAAAACTCCATAAAAATTCTGTCGGCGACCATCAGCAGAGTTTTGGTTTGAGTCCCGAGTGAAAGTTGAGATGGCCAAAGTAATTAAATTATCTTGGATGGATACGACGCCAGAAGATGATATGGATATGAATAAAATTTTCATTATGAATTCTGTGCCAAGCCATCACGCACTTTACGAGAGTGCTTTAGAAAGACGCCCAGTAGCCTACTTTTCTCCACCTTTTCTTGGGCCCTGTAGTATTTTTTACGATCAATTTCAACCGGAACACGCTTTCTACGCGACTCATCATCACAACACCTCATGGACCTTTTCCAAACGCTGCTTTGTGGTATAAAAGAAAGGCCACTGGGATAACATCACTCTGGAGGAATACGAAAGAGAAAGCATGTCTATTGGATATAGTAAAAAGTGTGTAGATCTCTGCTTTAGTTAACTACACTCTCTGTCCCTTTGATAAACTGTTAAAAGGATTGAGGCTATGTATGGGGAATCAGTTGAGATGAAAGATTACTGGTAAGAAATGGTCGAGACGATGGTACGTGCATAATGGTACAAAGGTTGACTGCAAAAATGCTTTATTTCTTCCATTTGTAACAATGTCTGTTGAACTGGTGGTGTTGTGGGTGCAGTCATAATCATATTAGAGTTTAAGTAAGACATACTGCGAGTAGGATGAGCTACAAGCATAAAGCACAATCTAATTTCCTTAGTATTCCTCCCAACCACTTCCTTCCTTCAAGGCAGAGTCGTCTCCTCTTCTTCAGAAATGTGTCTGGCTCTACATTGTTCGAGAAGAATCGTAAATATCCTCCTCTCGTTTTAAAGTTTACGAAGCAAATAGTAGAAATTCGCGATAGGAATAATACTACTAGCATGACAAAAAATGTGTGACTGCAGCAACCAGCACCATTGGATCATCTTTCTGGCCTGTATTTTTGTTCACTTTTTACGATCTGGCAAAGTGTGACTTTGCCACTCTCACGTTTCAGCTAGAGCCCTTAGCCGAATACTGAATAGGTGGAGAAAGGACACACGCAACGAATTCACATCAGTAAAGTAGGCAGGCACGGCACGGAATCCCACACCAACAACACTTTTCTTCACCATCACATCCAACCGACATCGTCATCATCAACAACATCACGAACTGTATTAGTCCTACAATAATACATTATGAAAGGGAGAAAACTTTCTTTTTCGCTTTCCCTGTTTTTCTTCTTCGAATCTGTTTGTTTTTTGAGGACGGAGAATATTTAGCGGATGTTGAAGTAGCTCAGGAATACGAGGAGTGCGATGCCTTATTGGCTGTTATGATTTAGAGCAAAATGATGTGTAGGAGGAGACATAAAAGTGAAATACACAGAAAAACTGCAGTTTCATCCAAGATATTCTCCATACAAGCTTATTTTAAGTTTGAGAATGGGGATGAGTATGACAATGATGATCCTCAGTCCATACCAAGTAGAATAATATGTGTGGAAGCGGAAGTTGCATTGGCACAATAGTTTTGTAGACGTGTACTGCTTCACAGTTGAATCTTTTTTTGCTACCAACCCGCAATCACATACGCAACGAGAACGACTGTAGCAAAACTACAACGGAATGACAATTCGAGAATTTCACAAAGTTTTTTTGTCTCTTATACACAGTCATGTCCCGTATAAACTTGAGCGTAAAACCTTTCCGGACATTTTTTCTAAGCTTATAACCCCAAACCATCATCATCTTTATTCCGCTGATGATGGCTGCAATGTTGCCACCACTCATGATGATGATCGTCTTTGTCATTATCAACAAGAGTTTTGAGCATCATGCATGCATTTCAAGGCAATCCATTCCCTTTTTTCTGTCCCGTTTCCTTTCAACAAAAATATACTTTTTGTGAATGCAAAAAAAGCTGTGTGTAGCTGCTGCTGCTGGTGTTTGTGTATGTGTGACCAAAAAAGAAACCGAGTCATGCAAACCACCGACACGTTCTGGTCTTCTTCTACAATCGTTGAATGAATAAAAAATATTTTTCTGTTATTCATGCTGAGTATCTCTCTCTTGTCACGATGCCCTTGTTAAAAACCTGTCGCTATGAATTAGCCTAGGAAAAAGAGATGCTAGCTTTAGATTTTTAGTTTTTTTTATCTAACCACGATCACCTCCTCCTGTGTTTTAGGTTTGGTTTTATGCAAATATTGTATTAAAACTCCAAAAACTGTTAAACCAAAATCCTGGCTTAACCACGGTTGTCAACACCATGACAAGGCGATAATCTCGAAGAGGTTGTTGCAATCGCAGTGGTGTACCTGTGGGACAGTTTTTGTTTTATTCCCCTTTTTTATTTGTGTTCCTCTTTTGCATGTAAAAACGTTGAACAGTCCAATGAACCAAATCGTCACGGCCAATGGCCATTGTCAAGACTGTTTTTTTATATTTTGATGACGATAGCAGTGAGGAGACTTTAGAAAAGCATAAGAAATTTTACATTGTTTTAGAATAATGCTAGAACAAAAGATTCATGAAGCAAGACAAGTATTTTCTAATTTTTTTTCGTGTTATTGTTTACCTCTTGAATTATTTTGCTTAAAAAGTTGGAATTAAAAAATTTCTAATTTATAATAATATTTACAAACTACCCTCCAATATTTTGTGTCTTTGAAAGAAAATAATGGGAGAAAAGCTATCAACACATTGGATTGTGAATATTCCATAGCAAATTTTCAAGCAATCGGATCAAAACCATGAAATATTTATTTATCATTCGGTAATTCAGATTTAGCAAGCGAGATAAAAGAGAAAGGATATATTTATATTCTGTAAAATGTGAAAGAAATGTGTATACATATATTCCACGATGATGAGAAAAGCCTTCATCCTTTAGAAAATGTATCACATTTTTCTCCTTCTGTAATGTATGTAACGAGCAACTAAAATTACATATAACTCCTTTCTCTCTCTAAAAAAATGGGAAGCCTGCCTCTCAGCCGGTCTCAACATGCGCCAAGGATTTTCACCAGCCGTGACGGCCGAGCTTCCGGTGGTAAATGGACCAATCGGAGCCAGAGCGGGTTGTCAGTTATACGTTATTGCCTTTATACGGGCATTATAAGTAAAAGGAGTCAAAGCATGTACGCATAATATTCACGTTCTAAAGCTCTTCCTTACACATAATAGCACAAGTATCTTCCTTTTACTTCAGCTGGCTTCGACTTTGGTTTTGACTGCTCACAAGAACTCAAAGAGGTATATAGAGAGTTGCTCACGTACACACTACATGGCTAAGAGAAGGGAGTTTGAGTTGAGTCGCTGCTGCATGCTGCTTTGTATTAAAAAACTTACCCCTCTTTCGACAAAGAGCGAGGCACATACAAAGCACATCTAGCACGTTGTATGTATTCACGATCCCACTACTCTGCAGTTGACTCGGCTTTGGCTCCACACACACAATCTTTACTCTCCTCTGAAAACTGAAAAGGAAGAAGGCCCAGTTCTCTGCTACTTTTGGGGGCCCGTCATGATCAGCTCTACTTTTCACTTCTCACGTACTTTCTTCGTCGACATCGCCACTTGCTTCTCGCCTTCTCTCCCCTTCTTTGCTGAAATTTCATTTTGAGCTATCATATTGAGACTAGCATCATCACCATCATTATTCTCAAAAATTGTGCTGGCAATAATAGTAACACCAACTTTTTCCAACATAACACACTGTATAAAAACGCTCAAGAGTTGTATTTACATACTACACACTTAAGGCTGAGTGAAGCGATGCCCAATCTGGGAGCTTTCTTCCCATGGAATCATCATCGTGATCTCTCGTAACTCTTTTCCTTGGAGCCTTTGTTCACTTCACACTCTGGAAAAGACGCTCAGCATTTCAACGTCAGGTTCAGCAGCTTTCTGCAAAAATATCCACTTGGATTGGATAACCATCGACAAGTCAGGAAACAAAATAATATAAATTTTTTACTCATAATCACACAAGAAATTAAGTGAAAAGGAGAGTATAAGGTACCATAACCTTATATTTGGGTTGGTGTTCATTAGCAATTCTTCTCAGAAGTCTTTTTGTAGAAGATGCAATGGGCGATTCATCATTATCGTAATTCATTGCCCGTTCCTCCAACCAAACACTTTCTCTCTATGTGCTTCAGTTAGAGGAGAGTACGGCGAGGGAATAAAAATAACCCTTTTCACCTCATTATTATTCCGGGATGCATCCAATCCCTAGTATTGTGCTGCATTCGTAATTATTATTGAATATCACTGTGCATATTCATTTTGCTGAACAAAGAGTAGTAAAATAATGAGGAACTATGTGCTCGTGACATTGTAAAAGTTTGCTTCGTGTGCGTTTTTTTTACGAACGTAAACAAACTGACTTGTTAATAATGAAGTGATCCTGTTTTCACACGCTGCAGTGAATCATAACAACATTAAATTTGGAAAAGTGTCAGAGAACAATTTATACCAGCTAACTAAAAATTACTACCAACGTGTTTATAACGACTTAACTGTGGACTACTCAGGTAAAACCGGATACAAATTTTCAATTTGAGCCGTCACTATTTCAAAAGATTAATTATCTTATTAGCGAAGGAAATCCAAGAAAGAAAAGCAAAGAGGCCAATTAAATTCTCAGATAAATCTCGGGCTTGGAATTATTTAATGGCAGACAAATACAAAATGGGCAATAAAAATTGCACTCATGTTTTTCTAATTGTTTTAAAAAGCTATTGAGGAGCCCACTTTTGGTGTAATTACAAAATGAATGTTTGGAACGGGAATGGCAACCTTCCAATTTACTTTTCCATAAACCCAGTTTGAATCTGTTACAAGAAAATGAATGACTTTGAAGAAGCAGAAGTAAGTAAATAGCAATCTCGCATTCAGCTGCATGCCCAAGCTTGATGACCATCAAGCAAGCAACACGGGATCAGCATTACTGTTTCTTGATCACTTCTTGCGGACATTAAACGTAAACCTATATAAAAAAAGGCTGGCAGGAGTACGCTCTGCATGTTCAGACAAGGAACGATTTGAGGTAGCCCATTTGAATGTATGGTGATCACGAACGCTCGTGGTTGTTATTAGCTTGAGCAGCGGAGCGACAAACCGTTTGACCAATTAGTTTTTGGTTGGCTCGCTACAAATTGTCTGCTGAACCACATTGTTTCAATTCTTGACGTAGTACAAAACGATTGAGGAAGAAAGTTAGGGGAATGTTGGAACTTGAACACAAATTTCTGTTTGGTCGCTAGCCAATATTTAATTGCTCTTGCTTTTCTCAACTGGATTTCTTTCCAAAGGATAATTAACCATATTCATTTGAACATCTCAATAATAACGTGTGATACTATCAGTTACCCTGGCGGGTCCGTGGGGCGGGGTGCCCGGACTGGGTGCCATGTTACCTTATGGAGCCGTAACGGCAATGGATTATGCCGTTGCGGCGGGCCAGTTTCATCCTCGACAATCCCCTGTCAATCCTGCGTTCACACACTCATGGTATGTATGCATCTTATTCCTTCGATCATTAATATTGTTACACCACAAAAAAAAAACCATTGCATTTTAGAAAGCAATCACAACAATGTTTACAGAGTACATGGCAAACTTGGTTTAATTACTTTTAGAAAACAAAATTCGATATCAAAATAATTAATCGGAAATTTCGCTGACTAATGCCTCAGTTTGGCAACAGTTTAAGGGTAGTAGCGCTATAAAATGATTAAGAATTGAGCAAACGCTTGCACGCGCGATATTTCTGTTAACAACAGGAATGTCGTCATTTTCATTTCATCATATCTTTACCTCCCTGTGCTCCAAATTTAATAAGATATTGCAGTAGCTTTATTGTCCGTTTCTATCAACGAAAAATGTTAATAAATTAATCTGAATGTGTGTATCTCACAATCTCATCATTTATTATAAGAGTAAAATAATGACAAACAAAAATAGTCATCGTCCTCATCACTTCAAACAAATAGTGTTATGAAACCGCCAAAAATATCTCTCATTTTATCTCCCAAGAGGGTTGATGCTGATGATGCTAAAGCATCTAGCAAGATTCTGATAAAATGATACAGATAAAGCGTGTGCCCGGGTTGTAAACTTTTGAGATGTTATCCTTCACTTCTCTTGTTTTCCTTTCGGGAGCACTTTGAGCCAGCCAGCATGACGCCCAGAGTAGAATGAGTTGAGAAAGAAAGGCATTTCTTTCACATTTTTAATAACCTGTAAAAATTATTAACTGGCTGTTGAAACAGTTTTTAATTGGGAACCATTTCTTATCTTTCCTTGAAGAAAATTATTTGTTCTTGCCGAACTAGTAGAGTATGAAGAAGAACAGAAACACTTGGGATGATTATGATTGCAATGGAGAAAGATATCAGAAGCGAGATAAATTGCAGAATCCACCAGTGACACAAGAGCGTTTAGCTTCCTGCCACGTTGCCTCTCCGTTTTGTTATACTGCTGATGAGTTGTTGCTTCCAGAGGACATAAGGGAGCAATAAATTAATACAGCCTCGCTCTTTCCCCCACTCTGTGTCAGATGAAATGGAAGGTCTTTGTGACCATATCTCCCTTAAATATCTATGTATTTGTTTGCCACACTGACACCAACAGCACCACCAGCATTCCATGACACTTGGACCTCCTGTCTTCTCGATTCTGCAAGCACGGAGACTAACAAAGCACTGCTTTTGTCTCCCTTCTTCGTTTAATCAAAGCTGAACGTAGAACATGCTTTCTTATTCTGTTCCACTGAGAAATCTCCTCAACACTCATATTACCCTCAACTTACTTTACATTGCATGTTAGATCAGAAGGTCGCAATGAAGTCCAATACTGGGAATTTTGCAATAATTCATTGTGATTAGAGCTGACTAGCTGGGCAGAAGTGAGTCGTCAAAGAGAATATTAGAATCTAAGTTTTACTTTTCTTCCCAAGGTTGAGTTCCACCCTAAAACAGGGAAAATTGAATGAAATAAGATGGCCAAGATTCTCATGCAATGTAACGAACATGTAACGTTCTTCTGCGGCTTGACAATAAGACACTCGAGTTTCATTAGGTTTTGTATTACTCGGCCGAAGAATCTTAGAAATATCGGCATTTGTTTTACAATTCATTTAATTCATTATACAGTCCTGTCTCGCAACTGTTTAGTATTCATAACGTGTGTGGACGTACATAATTCCCTTTTCATGCTCCTTTTGAATTCACTTCGTTCCCAGTCTTCACGTTCGGTTTCTTGAGGTTACGCGTACAACACGCTGTGCAACAAACTGTGGAAATTATACGAAACCGAGAAGGAAGGTTGGAATGATTGACCCATCTACTCGAATCATACTCACCATCATTAGGATCATATCGGACGAGGGCGAAACCATAATTTCATTAGAAGACGAGTCAATGCATAGGGTAGATGTAGATGTGGTGGAGGAAAGTAAAAGTTCAGCTCGTGTCGTGTCTTATGGATATTATGAGCAATAACAATCACATTTACGACCTCACGCTTAGAACTTCCACCTTATTTTAGGTAACGTATGAGTGATTACTGATATTCCTAAGTACAAAACCAATTGACTTGGCAAAAACTTAAGCTTTAGAGGTTAAAATACCCCAGATAATCTAATTTTCACTTCGCAATTCTTTGCTGAATTCTACAGGGGAAAAATTTCTTTGCTATCGACTACGAACACAAACCCCCTCATCTGCTACGTTTTGAGAATAGATTAGATCAGCAAGTGGAGCTGGACAAGCTCTGGCCCTTCTTAAGGCTCGTTAGACGTTATTTTAGATGTGATGAACCAGTTTAGTTTAGCTCTAGAATTTACCATGTTGATCTAAACTAACGATGCGCTCAGCCTTGCAGAGATGAACTAAACCCAGTGTATTTGTAACTTCGAATGAATTCTATATTTCGTGGGGATAAACCCCTGAGATTCCGTTATTATCCATCCAATTTGTCCAATTGTTGGTGGACGAGAATCGAAAAAACGGCCAAGTAAACTTGGATGGGAAACGAAAGGGAATTTTGTTAGTGGACTTGAGATCAAAGTTATCTAACGGGGAGAGAGAGAGCGAGGAAATGTGTGGCGAAAACTTTACGTCCACTGTATGATCACTAATTTTTTGGGGGAGAATTTTTTTTGATCAAACCAGTACAACACGTCGAGTAAACGAATGGACACATACGTGTACCCTAAATTGCATCGTTTAGCCTCACACTGATCGCCGATTGTAATAATATAAATGATCCTTACATTTACTTTCCCAGTGCTGTATAAATTCATCATGTTTGACTGGACTTCTGCGCCATTTTTACTGGTGATCAATGCATAAAATTCTTAGATAAGGTTGTAATGTTTTTAAACTTAGGTTACAGTTCAATTATTCACTGCGTCAAATATTCTAAATATTTTGCTTTCTCTCATACATCCTCACCCTCGTTGCGAATGTTTGGGGACATGATCTTCATCATTAGTTCGTGTCATCAAACAAAAATGTAATTTAACAAACGGAAGAGGTGGAACCTACTCGTTATTAATGTATATTTTATGGAAATACCCGATGCCCATTTAGTCCCAATTACTTTTGAATCAAGCAAGAGCAAGAAACAGAGAATGCGGACATGAAGTTATTGTAGTAATATGTATAAAAATCTCTCAACTGTATACCTATTAGTTCTTACATTTTAAAACGCGTTATTTGCAATTTTAGGAAAACGTCAAAGTTAAACAAATATTTTTAGTTTCACATTTCCCCAAAACTGGCTTCAGCAAAATATATTGACGCCGGTCAATGAATATTAATTTATGTGTAAATTGTACATTCCTCGTAAAAGGATGATTTTTATATTTAATGAAATGATCCATCAATGAATCCATATACATTTCTGTGAAGCCAGAAATGGAAGCCTTTGACGATTGAGAACATGGCCTTCTTTACCAGTGTAATATACTGTATAGGAGTATGTATTCATGTATTTTCTATTCTTACTTAAATTTCACACTTAATACAACCACCCCGCAATAATGACGGTGATGGTAGTGGTGTTAGTTGGTTTTGGTGCATGATGCAGCTTTTCAAAAAAGTGTGAAGTGGAAACGATTCGAAATCCATTGGGATTCCATTCAGCCTCAATTTCCATCACCAAAAAAACTACGTATAAACCGATAGATATATGGATAGTGTACATGGTTTGATGCGGATCGGATAGAATCTCCTTTTAACTTATTTGAACACCATCATCACCATCACATTAAATATATATAATGCTTTTTTGGTTATGTTGGGCATCACCGAGAATGGAAAAAGTTTAGTTGAGGCAGGGTCCAGCAGCAACAACTTCAATTTAAACTTATTTTTTCATCCCAAGTGTTTTCTCTCTGCCTTTTTAGCTTGTGCATCAAACACATGTGTAAAAAAAGAGAGGAGCAGATAATCTCATGATCTGGACCAGTAATGAATTCCATTGCATTAGGGACAAGATGACGGAGCGAAAGAAGGAAAGTTGTACTGCTTCGTGTTTTGCTCCTCATTTGCACTTTTTTAGAGTGGACAAGCTGAAGCCCTAAAAACAGAGCTTGAATAAGTTATTTCGTGACGCGGCAGATTTTTTTAGCTAGAGCTCTACCAAAGTGTAATTTTCTTTTGATCTCTTTTTGACTGTCCACTTTTAAAAGACTAATGATGTTTCGCCTTGTCCTCCTTTGCTTTTTCGAAGGAGGTGTTTCTACACAGAATGTTTGAGATAAGTACGTGATTCAGCGGAACCAATAATGAAATTTGTGTGGATTCACATGTACTACTACTACACATCTCTCAAAAAAGCTGGCTGTGTTTTTCGCCACCGGCTCCAACAAATAAATTCGGAAACTTAAAAACTGTCCCCATTCGATCTCCTCTCACTTAAAGCTTTTGGTGGAGGGTGAAGCGAAAAATGAAATTTTGTTCAATAAAGCGAATTCTTCTGGACAATTCTAATGGTCACTCAAAAACAATATGCTGAACATTATTTTTACTACAAAATGGATCATATTGAATAACATGGAGCAAAGGGGATGGATTTCTTAGCTTAATGCTCACAATGGAATTTATGGGTTAGCTTAGAGTGAAAACTCCATTTACACAAGTGTAAGCCAAACAGATAAACACAACAGTTCTTTCTAATCATTGCCTTTGTGTCCATTCTCATATTTTCTCACTTTTATGGTTCCTCCGAGATTGGCTAACTTACTGGTGGATTGAAAGAAAAGAAGCAGCAGCAGCAGCTCTCGCCCTTTCTGTACTGCTTTGTTCGCTTTAAACACAATATTTATTTGGCTCTGCTGTTTTGACTGTTTTATGTGAAAGTAGATTCCGTTTCTTTTTGTTTGCGAAAGAAAATCGTCCCTTGAGACTTGTTGCCTTTCACTTAACAGTTAAAGGTTTTAGCACGGCACGCAGGGTTCGCTCAAATGAAGAGGGAAAAATGTATAAGGTTGTGGTGTGGTCCAGTGTTCAATTTCCGTTGAATTGTCCAAGCCATAATGGACGACAATGTATCCCTTTACACTCTGATTTACGGGACACTAATAACTGTGGACAAAGATGTCCAGGGACGAAACAGAGGGCGAAGAAAGGCGAAAATTGTCCATCCACCTTTTTATTGCATTTTTCTATCCATTTTCCAATCAAGGGATCGTATTACATATGGCACAGCCTATAAGACTATGTATGATATCGGGGATGATTGCGTTAAAGTCCAATTTTATGTCTTTCTACTTCGTTACACTTTTCTCTGGTCATTCACAGCTTCAATATATTTTATAATGTACGTTGTAATTTTCAGTACGATAATGTTTATGATGATCCATTTTAAAGATAACTTTTCCCGTAGGATACATATCCATAATATATTGTGTATGTCATTTAATTCAATGTATCTAACTCACTTTTTTATTCTTGTTTTGTTTGCAGTATTCTTGAGCTCCGAAAGGAGAAATCGAGAGACGCAGCCCGTTCCAGACGGGGCAAGGAGAACTATGAGTTTTACGAGCTCGCCAAATTGTTACCACTTCCACCTGCCATCACATCTCAGCTTGACAAGGCATCCATCATCAGGCTCACCATTTCATATCTGAGGCTTAGGGACTTTTCATCACATGGAGAACCACCCTGGCGTGATAACAACAATCCCTCAAGTAATAAGAAAGGTAAGCATAAGAATGCATATGCTAATGATAAAGACAAGTTTTTTCTCCATGTCTAATGACATACATTATGCATGTGTGGCCGGTTGTATTTTGATATGGTTTCATGCTTCATAGACAACCGAGATTTCACCCCAGTTGATCTGGTTCATGTAATTTAAGCCTTCCATCCCCAACACATCATGTGTACGGTTTCGTTTCATTAATGCCACTGTATTGGAACAATAAATATAGAGAGGAAATAATGTTGAATGGGTTGGAGAATGGAAAAAAAAACTACAAGAAGAAAAGAGGTATTTTGTGGATTTTTGGGTTAGTTTTTGGAATTACTTATGGTGGCACTGTTGTGCGGAAGGGGTGACACTAACGATTACTTGCTAGCAGTAGGTGAACTGCTACGAAGAAATCCAACATTTGTTGTGACAGGGGTTGAATTTTGTGGAAAGGCTGAAGAATATTGTCGTTTTGGAGGATAAATAAACTAATATGATCATCCCCAATCCCCACGCATCCATACACGATGAAATATACATAAGTAATGGCATCATATTGGCAAGATCTAAAACCAGAAGGGTAAAAAGTTGGGAGTTTCCTCATGTTTGGGAACATATTTATGGGAAAAGGAGAAAAGGGTGAAGTAGGGATCTTGGGATAGCCTTGAGCATCAAAGCAAAACCAGAAAGATTGCCGTTATTATTATTATATTGGAAGGATCTACTTTTTTCTGTTATGATGATGATGAATGACGTTTATTTCGAGTTGAGTCAATCCTCATGGAGTTCCATTCAAACCAATCTGTGGAAATAATTCACACTTGTTCAATACCAAATCGAAAATGTGGGGGCTAGCTCGCCTTTCTTTTCGACCACATTCATCCTCTGCCTCTCTCGATTTTGGTCTAGTCGGCTTGTTTTGATTGCTTTGTTCAGCTGGTATGATGTGCTGGTGTTGTATTTGTAAAGACTCTTCTGTGATTCAGCAACATACTGGTCTGAAATTTCTCTGTCGACATTCGTCAGTAGTCATCATTTCGTATCGAAAAAATAGTAGACACTATCCTAAAAATTGAATTACTACGGAATATACCTCAAAGAAAATAAACCTTCTTGTACATCATCATATCATCTTGAAAGAAAAAGTTGGCTCACAAAAATTTAGCTGACTTCAACTTTCCCTTTGAAACTTTTTCTTTTAAACGTGAAACTAAAGTGTCAGTTGATCTGACTAGATGAAAGAAAGAAAATCCCAAATGAAGAGCAGAAGGGTTGATTATCCGGTCCAAAGAGAAAGGAAGTTGCAAAGAACAAAAAAGAACGGAAATACGTTTACAAAACAAAACTTCCCCTTTTTTTCTTGATCGATTGGCATTAGGAACTTTATTTCAAATATCCTATACATTTTATATTTGTATTTTGTATAACATCTGTACTATATAGATAGAAGCCTGTAGAAGAACTTATTTGTATCGCAATTTTGACCAACTTGGCGTAATTATTCAGAAGAATGATCGTGACCTGATCACCCAGCTAAATTACTGTCTATTGCTGATTTTTATTGTTAAGTTTAAAACTTTGGAACTACGTTTTATAGCTGCAAATGATATAAACAGGCACCAGTATCTTTGTATTAAAATGGGTTCAAAAGTGAACGGGTAAGAATGCGATGTCGCTCTTTGGGTTCAAACAAGGAATGAGTGTAGAAAATCGAAACAAGTTATTATTCGAAATGAAGAAATGGCATTTCCGTAGACTCGGGTGCAATGTGCAATCCATTCTCCGATGTTTTAACAGTCTGGGGGAATGGTTACAGTTCGTGATATGAATGCGAGAAAAAATATTGCAGCCAAGAGTAAATAATGTGGACATATACAAACAACACTGTCTCCCCATACGGTCCAGTCTTCTATAGTTGGCGAAACCAAGCAGTAATATTTTCATTTCATCTGATTATGATACATTATATGTGGGTTTATTGCTAATCTGCAACTTTTTCTGCCCTATTGCATTCTGCTCAACACGATTTCAAATAAAAGGTTTGCTTTCCTTGCACAAAATCAATACGGAGCAGATTTTCGTCCTTCTTTCTAATAAATTGATGAACCGAGCTATTTACGTTTCTGGTATAGCTAGTTTCCTATTGCCCCTTACCCATTTTAGTATGTCATAATGAAATTACCAAAATCATAATAATGGCTCGTCTAATCTTCGAAAATTAGATATAACATTAAAGAAGCAATAACCATGTTCATATCGAGACGACAGGTCCCAGGGGTGGTATTAGTTTTATGAATATGATGCCGTTTTTTCACTGCTGTGAGAAAATCTTGCCAATCATATGTCTACAATTCCCGAGAAAAACTTTAGAAGGATAATCCACAGTGGGATTTATAAAATATATAGAAAGATACGTACGTAATTCTTCACTGCAATTCCCTTTTATTAGGCGGATTAGCACGTATTTTCGTCATTCCAAAAATCTTTTCTATTTTGTTATGAAAGTAATAGCTAGAAATAATCAAACTTCAAGCTCCCATCGTCATACTGATTATCCGCTTAAGAGCAATCAGAAATACATAAAAATGAATTCACACTCGTCATCATCTGATTCATCTTCATGAATACATAATCAGATTCTCTTTGGTGTGGCTCAAAGTTGACTGCTCGCTCCACATGTTTTTGTTGGCATCTTTTCAAGTGGTGCCGGCAACGCTAAAATAAAGAGTGCTGCTTTGAGAGATGAACAACAGTGACGATTATCGTAATTACAGAGGTGATTTCACCAGGATACACCCTTCAACCCCTGTTGGAATAAAAATGTTGGGATGCAGTAGCATGACGGCACTGCACCACTTGAATGCACTCTTTGGCTTACAAATTGGCTACATGGCTAGAAAAAGATTAATTTTGTACAATTTTGGCAACTTAGTGAACGTCTACGACCGCAAAATGACTGTTATTTTCCCGTCGACACTCCACATACATCCTTTCCCTTTCAACACATCATGAAAGAGAGTTGAAGTTGAATAGGGGCAAAGCGAGACTGTTTTTTCTAACTACTACTATTGGCTCATTTCTGCCTTCTGTTGGCCCGAAATGACCTCCCACCCCAAGTGGAACCTAGGGTTGTCTTCCTTGTGGGTGTCTAACATTCAAACTTGTGAAAATTGCACACTTGGCTCCCTCAATGATTCTCATTAAAAAATCGTAAAAAAAGATGGACGGTCAGAAAATTATATTGATCTCATTCGAAACCCATTACAAATTACCTGACATCGTATCGTTATGCATATTATCAAACTATCTCGTTCGCTTATGTTTTGCTCTAATCTATTTAAGTCCTTTGCCTACAGAATGAAATATGATATGACCTGCTATACAACGTGTCTACATAATGTATTTTTGTGATTGCAGGAAGTGTCAGACCTCGCCCCTCGGGTAATGTTACCCTGGATCTCTTTGAGCAACATCAAGGAACTCATATCCTCCAGGTATGCCTTATGTTCGCATGCAATGTGTTTAGTTGGAACTCAAGTCGCCCCTATATACTCTTCCCTTGTTATGAATTCATGTTATGCTAATGATTATGTTAGGAAAGAATGAATTAAAGATGTTTATCTTTTAACACCAGAGCAATAAATTATTTCTCTCCTTTACGTTTTTTTGAGTGGTTGATCACATCACATCAAAACATCAGTAAATTGTTCCTTTCCCTTCTGACAAACCATGGTTGTTTGCGTGTGTACGCATTTCTCCCATTTTTCTCTGATGATTATTCTAATTGAAGTCAACTGCTGAAAGCCATCATTAAATGAATTAGACATACACATTTTTTCAGCTGAATATAGTAATTTCGCTTTCCTTTTCCTCTCCTGACATGCCAGGTTGCTCGACAGGCTAAAGATATCAACTCATTTTCACAAGACGAATGGCTTCCGAAATTTCACCCGGTCTTACGTTATTCGATATTCGACATTTGTCTGCACCTCAAATTACCATTACAATGCCACAATTCACAAAAAAATTCGCTTCGAGGAAAATCCCAAGACTAAATCTACTCAAGAAGTTTGGCAGATTATTTGAGTTGATTTATGACTTCCATTAGAATATTTTTTGAAGAAATTATCGAATGTCAATTTTTTCCCTCTTCAGAAAAATGCCGTGAGCCATTTAGATTAGATAATGGTTTGGTGCGTTGAGGTAGAGAAACAAAAAAAACTTTGTTTCAAACTTAGTCTAACCTCTGAAGCGAGAAGAAACAGGAATCTGCGGACAGATTAGTAATTACAGCCACAATTAAAATGGAATTGAGATGCACTATCTAGTTTGAGAAAGGCTAGTTATTATGAGGTGCTGTAGTGATGATTTGATGAAGTGAAACAGGATCACAACAAACATGAACAACACGTAGCTTTTTAGAAGTCGTATTATTTCCCGATTTACTCGTGTCCGTAGGATGTACTACATATGTAAATGGATGTATTGATATTCCACCTGAGCTACAATGCTGATGTTTTATTGTTTTTTTGTATTTTTGTAGTCGTTGGATGGATTCGCATTCGCATTGGCAGCAGATGGTCGTTTCCTGTACATATCCGAGACAGTCTCAATCTACCTAGGTTTATCACAGGTAAGTTACGCAAAAGCAAGAATTATTAAGCAAGCTAGCTCACCTCTTTCTTGCCACTTACTCATTCATTCCGTTTTATGTCCATGATCAATGATCATAAATCATTCTGACTTATACATTTTAATGTAGTGACAATAATATGCAATTAAATTTTTGAGATGTAATAAAACATCCATATTTTATTGCAGCAGGATGTAATATTTTATTTTTGTGAATGCACAATGCACTTATAATATTTTTATAGCTGTTTTATTTATGGACTTATTTAATTTAAATTCAAATTAATTTTTATTGCAAAAATAATGATACCACCCAAGAGCATTAAATAAACAGCAGACTTATGTGGTGTTTGTTTGATGTTTGTTTTAATAGGTGGAAATGACTGGGAGTAGCGTATTCGATTATATTCATCAACAAGATCATGCCGAGTTGGCCGAACAATTAGGACTTGGTTTGGCTCACGGTCCTGGTGCTAATGTTCCATCACCAACTGGATCTGAAGATAACTCATCCAGCTCTGCTACCAATAATCCAGATGGTAAGCATTATGCTCCAACTGACAATTATTCTCAAATATCGAATAACTACGATGGTAAGTTTAGCACAAAATAAATAACGTTTAATTAGTCATATAGCTGCCTTCAGATTTATGATTTGTCATCGCTGCCACAAGCTGTGCGACAAGAAAAAAGAATACATTGCTATCAAATGTTAAGTGAGATTGCATTTTTCATGCATACCAAAAATGCAATGATTTCTCCAACAAGAAAAAAAGAATGAAGCCTACACCATCAACAAAAAGCGGAGAAATAAGAAAAATATTAATGGCAGCTCCAGATGCTTTTATTTCTTCTCGTCAACAAAAAATGTTGTACTCGCACTCACATCCACAGTTATATTATGCGTATGTACCTGCGCAGGGTGGAATTATAGCAATATGGTGAAAGTGTCATTTTTCGTGATTCGAATTATCTGGAGACAAGCCTCATATCTCATGTTTTACTACGTGTGAACAATACCAAGCAGGGTGAAAGCTTAGACTTTCGCTCTCATCTCATATCCCCAACCACCACCTTTTGCTTTCTCTACTCCACGGGAGTCAGAGTAAAGGACACTAAATAGACTCATCCATACCAAGTTCTAAAGCATCAACTTTTACGCTATTTTCCTTATTCACTACCTTTCCTGTTGTTGAGTCCAATGTTTCCCCAGACTTTTCTCTCTGCCGAAAATACAAGGAACTTTGCTATATAAGTAACAAGAGCATAGTCAACAGTCCGGAGCTTTCGATACGCACATTCTTATGTGTTTTATAAGGATATAAAAGGAAAGAAATTGGTGATCCATGTCAGAGGCTACGAAATTGATGGCAAATGTCTGGAGAGAGTGGATCCTTCGACGTGACTTTTACACGTAAAAAGTCTCTGAGGAAATCTTGTGCATTAAGACGAATAAGTCTGTTGTTGGTTATCTGACTGTAGTTGCATATCAGATACTTTATAAAACCTTGTAGCGTAGTCTCACAATTTCATACTCCTCCACTTCTCCCCTTCTTCATAAATTTTGCTGTACATTTTTCTTCCTCTCCATAAATTAGACAAGCGTATGATTTTATTCTACCTATCTTCTGTTAGTTTCAACCTTCATATTTAAGAACGGTTAAAAAAGGTTAGATTTGTAATTTTGATGGATTTCAAATTAATTTTATACACAGCTGTGGATCGATTTGATGATTTAAGGTATTGATATTGTAAGCAAGAAAATGGGTGCAAGAAATACAATTGGCGATGTTTTTTTGTTCACAGTTTCATCAGTGATGTCGATAAGCAGCACAGCTGGTTACAAGGGGCTTGAAAGGGCATTTTGCATTCGCATGAAGTCAACGTTAACTAAGCGAGGATGCCATTTTAAGTCGTCTGGATATAGGGTAAGTGTCTACTATTATGGTATTATGGATTTTGGGGGCTAATGGCTTCTATAGTATAGCTTAAACAATAAATTTCAACTGCATCAGGACTAATTACAAAAGCAGAAGTATAGCTTTACTCTGTTGTTTCACTGGTGAAGCAAAATATTTCGATTTTATCAGGTAGCTTACGAGTTATGGAATGTGCCACCTAAAAACAAAATATCTCATTCTGAAACGAAAATTATGTATGCAACTATTCACTATAAATACTCTTATCAGCGTTAGAAGTTAGAAGCAAAAGTTGTGTGCGTTACCTTGTAAAGGATTGCTGAAAACTTAGCGAACTAGCATTCAAACATAAATGACTCGGTCAGCTGTTGTTGTAATTTTAGTAAAGTTGGTGCGTTAAAACGACCATGTTTTGGTGTTGTACATATGCAAATTTGGGGTTTCTAAAATGTCGGAGTCACGCTTAACTTGAGTTCAAAGTCAGCTACTCGCGGATCGGGTTTTAAATTACTATTTTGACGTGAGTGGTCGTGACTGGGAAAAAGCCTGGCTCCATTTTAAGGATGAAGGTTGTTCAAAACAAACTATCTACAGGTACATAAAAAACGATGGGGAATCTGGTAAAGTAATTTTTGGGAAGGAGTTTGGACGTCTAGTGACCGTCGCGACCCCCAAAAATGTACAGAAAGTTGAGAAAGTGTACCACAAGACTCCAACTCTAACTGTGAGGCAGGCAGCCAAGACCATCGGTATTTCACCACGTACTTTGAACAAAATTATCGTTCAGAAGCTGGGCTTCAAAGCTAGGACAAAAAGAGCGTGCTCCAAAGGATTTGAAGACCAGGAAAATCAAGTACAGGAGGGGTCAAAGTTTTTACAGAGAAAACTTAAGGAGAAAATTTTGGTTATTGTCGACAAGACGTACGTCC
>JAQGAP010001240.1:0-21692 GCA_034697805.1 Orchesella bifasciata | reverse complement strand
AGCTTATAAAATTCTCTATCTGTACTGAAAAAATGATTTGATAAGGTCCGCATTTATAGAAACTACGACTAAATTACTCTAGTTCGCTAACTTTAAAGCAATCCTTTAAAATATAGGTTCCTATCTTTTAAAAATTCAAAACCCGGTTACTGCCGTTTTTATAATACAATTTACCATTACATATTAATACATTTTAAAAATTTATCTGGAAATTCAGAAAAATTGTTATAGTTTAAAATATAAAGAGTCTTTTCTATTTGGAACGTAATAATTAAACATTTGTAAGACAGTTAGCAACTTGGTTAGGCTTCCATCACAAACAGTAACCCTGTTTTAGTTTAAAAACAATTGTCCTAACCCATTCAAATTAATAGCCCTTCAGGTAATAGATGTAAATAACCGCATGTTTTTCATAACGTTAGGCAATGAATAAAGAGAAAAACGCTGAAAAATTTCAATTTATAACCTCCTGGATTCAAATAGCGCACAACAAAAACCTAATAAATTATAAGTCAAGCAGTTCGTTATATGTTTCAATCCGTCCGTATTAAAAAGCTAACTAAACGGATTCTGCAGCTCTTAAGCTTCCTGAGGATTGCATGGCAAATAACTAATAATTTTATGCCAACTTATTTGGTACGAACTGTGGGTTTTTGCATTTTCTGTTTTTGCAAACTTAGGGTTTTTTGCGTCAAGGGATATGTGGTATCTAAAACAATGTGTTAATTTTTGTAGACTTGTAAAATTAATTGAGATTTTTCGACAGTTCAAAAATAATTTTTCGGCCCTGACCTCTGAGGCCCCTTCGAGCCCTCTCGGGCCCGAGGCTCCGGTGCGACGCACCCTCGGCACCTCCTACTTTTCCGCCACTGCGTTTCGTCGCCGCGATGAAAGAGTATGAAAACAAGTCCTTTGAGGAGCTCCGTGTGGAAGACTACCAGGCAAACCGGAAGGGTCCTCAAGCAACGACGACAACTGGGCTTTTTAGAACTACCGCTGCGCAACCTCAGACCTCTCTTTTTGGAACTAACGCCAGTACAACTGGAACGGGAAGCCCATTTGGATTGTTTGGACAAACCACTCCCACCGCGACCTCCACAACTACTAATCTCTTCGTCTCTCAACCAAAACCTGGAGGAATCTTTGGATCTGGAACAACAACAACGCCCGCAGTTGCAACACCTCCCTTTGGATCCACAACGACTGGTTTCCAATTCAGTTAAAAATCCAGCTAGCCAGCCTCAGTCCTTCTTTGGTACTAACACCGCTACTCCAACAACATCAACAGGATTCTCAGTCACGCCTCAGCAACAGCCAGCAACTCCAACGCCTACCACCACCGCCCCTGCTCAACCTTTTGGCTCTACTGGTTTGTTTACCAACGCGGCTATTGCTACAGTCTCAAACCTCACAGCTCCTAATAAACTGCTGTTCCGCTCTGGATCCTGGTTTGGAACAACTAATGAAGCAACCTCAGCAGTTCTTCCCTTATGCAGTTCAACAACAGCAATATTTTCCAGGATACGTACCTTTCGCAACAACGCCTTACAAGTATAACCCCCTTTTCTACAATATGATTTCGAACAGAAAGCTGGAGGAGATGACAAGGCCCACTAGTCCTTTGGCTATTCATCAGTACATGGAATCGCTTCGGAAGACTCGTAGTCCTGTGGGTTATGGCTTCAGTGGTTTGTCTTGGAAAAGAGGTAAGAGGAAAAGAGGAAAGAAAAAAGTCCCTCTGTTGCTCCACCTCGAAGAAGCAGCAGCGTGAGCATTTGCAAGGTAAGAATAATTAGTATGAAGTATAAAACACTTTAAAGTAGCATAAAAGACTAAAGTAGAATAACCTTTTGTGTTTAAATTCCAGTTTGCCATTTGGGAAGGCTTTGACGATGGGGAGAAAGAGGGTTCGTCATCCGTGAATTGTTTGGCCCCTAAAAATAGAGACTGGAAGCGTCTTGTTTTGAACTCCGCTCCAACAACTCCAGTTAACTGCGCCTCTTGCTCGAAGACTCCTCCTGCAGGGAAAATCAGTCCACTGAGCAGATCTCTCAATCTCTCCAACAGCTCTCCATCGCGGTGGTTGAAGAGTGGGGGGCTCTTGAAGCAGAGGACTAGGCTCAACCTGAATGTACTCAGCTCAGAACTTGAAGTTGAGAAGAATGAACGTGGTGGTGGCGGTGATGCTTCCAGTTTCAGCAGCTTGAAGGCAGACTTGAGTGATTCTCTTTCAGGGATTGAAAACCGTAGATTGAGTTCAACTCCGAGGTTCCGCATTGGAGCCATTTTGGAGGAAGATAATGAGAAACCAAAAAGGGCAGCTGAAAGTGGAGGTGCAGGGGATTGTAGAGCTTCAACAGCAGAAGAAAAAGGAGAAAAGACATCATCTGAAGAGATCACGAAGGGCTGTGGGGTAATCTGCACTCGTGCTGGATATTACATCAAACCCTCGCTGGTATAGCTGGACAAGATGGTTGACAGGAATGGACGTTGCTTTGTGAAAGGCCTGGAGGTGGGGCGTCGTAATTTCGGGAGAATCAAGTTCCTCCAAGTTGTGGACGTTGTGGGAATCAACATTGATGAGATTTGTGAGCATTAAAAGGCAAAGCATAAATCTAAGAAGTGAACTAAAAGAATTGACAATTTTTTATGAAATGGTATGAGGAGAAGCTGAGAATTCATCCGTCCTCGACTGGTCACCATCATCCGCCACGACCACAAGCCTCGGAAGACTGTTCGTTTCTTGTTGAATAAAAAGACGGTGTCCTTTGACCAAGTCTTGAAGACGTGACCACCTCCCTCAAACCCCAGTGGGGAGCTGTTCGCCACATGTGCACCGTGAGTGGAAGGGTGGTAGCTCTCCTCGAGGATTTCTTTGGGGTTGATGACATCTTCCTCGCTTTTCCCAACAGCCGAGGAGTCTCTCCTCTGGATTTTTGAACTGGATGTTGATGAATGTGAAGCCATCCAGCCGTAAATACGCGACGCTTTACGCCAATAAAAAACAAAAGACTGAAAACGTATGCCGATTGAGTTTGCGTGCACGTAGCATGACGCTGGATATGTGAAAATGATCACAGGAGTATTTACTCACTAATGGTTCAAACAGAACAGGAGAATCTCATATTATAAACAATGTATCGAGAAGATACTGCAAAATATTGCTTAAAATCGGGTGCAATTTTGACTTGATACAGATTCCGTTGGAGCGGTACATTTTAGGGCTCTGAAAGTATTCTCATCGGGTTCTACAGAATGTTTAGCATTAGACGGGCTAAATATGCCCCGCACTGCTACGAGATTTAAACGCAAAACCAATGTAATTTAGTCCGTGAATTTATGTATAGATATTTAGCTTCTCAAGCAGGCAAGATTGCACATAAACTTCAAGTGTAAAGCAGGTGTGTACGATGCTCGCTTTCAAGTTTCAACAATCAAAATGATTTGCAACTAGTAGTACACGGTTTGTCTGGCAAAGTTGGAATGCGCTAATTAATTAGCTAATTGAATACCATTTGTTATTTAAGAATGGTGTCGTCAAACCAAAAAAACGATTGAAACATAAGTTGATCATGATATTTTCATATTATTATCACTCAGAAGGACATAAATGTGAACAAACCTAATTGTAGTATAACTATTTCGTATAACTTATGGTAAAGCAGTAATGCTAAATGTTTCTTGAAATAAGGGAAAGTGAAATGAAGCTCTGCTGTATAAATTAGCACTGGTATCGACACTTCCACCAGCTGGTTCTTCATACCGGGGAGAAATATAACATTTCGGAAACTTCAATTCTAGTTGACGGCGGGCATAACGCGATACCTAAGCAAATCACATATAAAACCGGTTGAGAATACGGAAACAAACATAGTTATCTTCACAAAAAAAAATCTTTGAACTTTGACACACCTGTGACGAAACTTTTATCCATTTCACAGTGTGCAAATTTGAAACGGCCAGAAGTCCATCCAGAATCATAGCGTCTGTAAATCCGCGATCTTGACCATGTATTTTTAAACTCGCCAAATTCTTCAAATCAGTTAGATTTGGGTGTTGGAATTTCTCCCCACTTTGCTCATCTTTTCCGAGCAACGCTTCTTCCCAATTCGCCATGGATCTATTTCAAGACTCTCAAGCTCTCGCCAAATCTCGCACACAGCTCTGAAGCCCCCATCATCTAGTCCAATTCGCAAATGTTTCACATTCGGCATGAGCTCCCCGAGCTTCCTCATTTCATCAGCGGTGCCTACGTGATTGTAGATACAAAGAAAAGTCAGCTTCTCCAGCTTTGAGGGGTTCCCGTCAATTAAACTTGGCGTCAAATCGGTTTCGCGATCTTCCCTAGAATCGTAGTAGAAGTATTCCAGGTTAGGACACTCCCTCAAAAACAGGAGGTTCGGGACAACGCATCCCCACATCTTAAGTTCTGTTAGAGACATAAATTTGAGTCCAAATGGGAAGTTTTGAAACGGCATTATCTCCACTTCTGATTCTCGATGAATATTCAAATATTCTAAAGGATGCTGGAGAAGTTGCTTAAATGTCTCCTCATCCACCGTCTCGTCAACCGCAACTGCTAGACTTTTGAGAGTTAATTGAAGCCGGTTAATGGAAGAGGTGGATGCTCCACGGGTTCCATTAAAAACACTGCTGCCATCAAACCACTGCCTACAAAACCGAGAGGAAGAAAGACGGGCGTTCATCAAATAGTAGGATTACTATTATTAAAGACAACTAATGGAAAAGAACTCACACCAAATTTAAATCAGTCAGCTGTGCTAAATACCCCTGTCCACGCTCCTTCCTCAGGATTTCAGCAGACTCGAAAAGCTCCAAGAGCTCAGCGTCAGCAGTTGGTCCGAGCTCACTTGGTTCAAGTGTCTGCACAAAGTATATATTATAGGTTAAATTGTCCTAAAAAAGATAGACAACTGTGAGAGTTTATAAACTAGTTTCCACTGAATTTCCGCCGACCTTAATGTTTGGAAAGTGAATGATGAGTTCCATCCACGTTATTGGAAGGAACGCCGAGTCTATAGGGAATGCACCCAACTCGATCTCCAACTCCACCAAATTGTCTTGGACCTGGAATCATAGCGTGTTGGGACAGTTTTGGATCCAGTCTCTGCTCCTTTTTAGCAGGTCTCTTGTCGTTGCAAACGTTCTCCTTCAATTTCAAACTTTGTAGATTGGGTGTCGCCTCGAAAATCACGGTGCGGAAGTCTGCAACAACAGCAAAATAAGAATCTGCTATCTCCAGGTGGGTCATTAGATGTCCCACTCGTTTCCAAAACCGAATTTGGTCTTTCTCTCCATCCTGATTTACTGATTGGAGCTCAATTTCCCAGTTATTTAGGGAATACTTCCGAAAAGGGAGTTCAACCAACTTCAGCTGCTCCCTGGCAAGAAGATCCAAGTATTTCTGGCGTGAAATCCCAACCTTCTCAGGCAGAGGAAGCTCCTCAGCGTCCTCATCTTCGACATTTTCACAACCACCCTTGTCGTCTTCGTCGGAGTCGTGAAGAGTGAGCCAGGCATTTTTTCTCCAAGTTGAAAGGGATACATTGTACCAAGCTCGAGAAACCAGCCTCATCCTTTGGAAGCGTTTGAGTTGAAATGGGATGAGTTCAAAGAGTCTCTCCAGCACCTTCACAAATTAGAATCAACAAAGAATTACTACAATATTTGTACAGCCTGACTACTAACAACTAAATTTATTCAGCTAGATCATTTTTTTAAATTTAAATCACAAACCACTGGATTTTCCAACGGATGCGTTTCCCGTTCACCATCTTCATCGACTCTTGGAGGTGGTTGTGTGGCTACTTCTTCCATTTCAAGTCCTTTGCAAATGACAAAAAACAACTTAATTTAGATTGGAATTTAAGCAATAAAAGCTAAATACTAAAGGCTCAAAGTACGAGACAACAATAAACAAGTAAATTATTGATCGGATTTCATAAAAGACTCAAAACTAGAAAATTGTAAACTAGGATCCGCCTACGGCTCCCTCACGCAGCTGACGGAACTATGTGTGTCTGCAAAGCACACCCCTCAGCAACATGATGATTTGCTTTTAATGTTTTTGTCATAGATCGTTCATTTGTTCCTGCACATCTCATTCTGCATGTGGGGCGAAGAGGGCTAAAGTTCTAGAAGGTGGGAAGGGGAACAGACCTTTAATTTCTGTTTCTCGATCTCAAGGATTGCATTAAAAGTACAAAACTGCTGATTTTATTTCGCGATATTGTTATTCATTTGACATGAATATCATTCCCGACAAGTCGTGGCCTGAGACGGTTTTGAAACATAAATCTTTTCATTCTCGATTGTTGCGTCAACCCTGGTGTTTATATTTGACCCCGATGTGACGACCTTTGACCTCAATTAGGGGTACATTGCGAAATTATGAGAAATGAATGTTAGTGCCTGTATTAATCGTTTTTACCCAGTTTTAAGGTCAGACGTCATGTGACCTGCAGTTTTTTCATATTAATTCCATATTACACCTTAATTTTATGATTTTTACTGTTTTTATTTTAATTTACTGCGTGATTCTCTGATGGTACAGCAATTTAACCCTGGTCTGAAATAGTGGCAGCCTACAACTCCAGCTGTGTACTTGAGCCCGTGCTTCACCTCCGTGTGGTGTCTGAGAGAGACAAACTTCAAAAACTTTTTGGGACACTGGCTGCAGCTGAACTGAGCCTTGACAAAGGACTCAGTCAACATCCGCTTAGCGTGTGTGTACATCTTGTTCAGGGAGTCAAATGGGAGACCGCAATTGCAAAAGATGCCGAGGTGGGATTTCGACTTGTCAATTACGTGTTGAACGGGAGGAGGGCGAGAACAGAATAGCCTTGGAGGGCAGTTGAGGGGAAAGTAACTGACAGCCGGGGCTTCTTGAGAAAGTAGTGGAGGTGGAGCCTCAGCAGCCGTTGACGTTGTTGGCGTTTCCGTCTCCTTTTGCCCCACCAAGTGCGGATGTTTACCGTGACCTCTTCCAGCATCCCCACGTTTCTTCCCAACTTATCTTCTATCTGCTTTCTCTCCTCCATTTCTTTCTCCAGCTCGTTCTTTAGGGCTCTATTCTCCTCCTCCAGTATTTTCAGCTTGGCTCTGTCCTTTTCCAGCCCTTCTTCCAGTTTCTGAATGGTGGTTTTATGCGAGCTGCAAGTTTGACATGGTTTTGGTTGCACTTTTACTACTGATGCTACGATGCTTCGTAGAACTGATTCGGACACTTTTTAACATCCAGCGTTTCTCCAAAAATGGTTTGGACGCGATGAGAAGTAGTTAGTTACATTAATAACCCGCTGTTGCTGTTACCCTTCATAAGGCTGTAGTACTACTCTCTCATCTTCCTCCTCGTCTTCAGAGTCCAGTGAATTTAGTACTATTTCCTGTTGTATCACTTCATTCCGGTTTGTCACGATTTTAATGAAAATGGAAACTCTCTCTTCAAAACTGACCTCCTGGTGGCTCCTCAAACTCGTGGAAGATGTTTCTCCTTGGTTTTTCTTCGGTTTTCGTGAAGCTGTTGAAAAGTGGGTTTGCAGAAGGTGAATTTCTTAAATGCACATGTTTTACTTCGTTTTTGATAAGCTATCAAGTCCATTGCAACCAACAAGACACTCCTCATGCACCCTTCCTGGTTGTCTGCATTATATTATGTACTTACGTACGTGAAATTATGTACCTTGTGCATAATATATTTTTGTCAATTGTGGATCATAGTTGGTATATTTAGATGCATTTGCACAAGAACGAATCGTGCTAAAACTATCATCAGACGCTGTTTAAGATAAATTCATCTGGAGATTGACCGAGTGGTCAATAAATTGTGCTCAAATCTTGACTGATATATTTATCAACTGCAGCCTTTGCTCCATTGCCATCTCCAGCTTCCGAAACGACACGACTTTGCCGACAATTACGATGGGATCAGTTTTTGGTAGAGGTAGAGGCAAAAGATCTCCTGAGGATTCGAACAACCCAAACCCTTATGAAATTAAATACAGTAAACAATTTCATTTCACTTACGCCGAGAAGACGAAGGGTGGAACCGAGTCTTCCAACCCTGTGCAACCGAGACAAATACCATCAACCTCAGTGGGTCAGCAAACTAGACGAGATCCAACTCCGATGGACATAGATCTTATTGATATGCCATCTTCTCCAAATAGAACAATAATACTCAAACCTACGATAATGCATCAAACGACGGTGGAGAAATCTACTCAAGGTTGCTGGCATTCAGATGACGTGAGGGGAGGGCATGATTCAATGCTAACATTGAAGCCGAAATACCTCTGGGTGTCATTGGAGTTGGAGAAAAGAATCGAATCAAGATTTCCGAAAACTGTTGCAGTATTCTACTTTCACTCAGCTTCAGCTCCCGGCTTTAATAAAAGGTTTTTGAAGAATCGCAACCCCTCTATGGAATCGACATGGAATTGGGATGAAAATTCATTCGTCAAGCTTCCATTAAGTTGTCGCTTTCGCAGTCTAAAGCCAAGCCAGGAGAAAGGGGGAAAATACGACTTCATTCCGAATTGGAAAATTATTCATCATAATCTAGAACGAGTAAAGAACGCAGCTCCTTACGAAGATGCTGATTTGGGAAGACTGATGGAGTTTACTGTGTCTGCGTATCAATCTTTTAATGCAAACGAGTGTAATTTCAAACTCATCAATGATCCTGTCGTAACTGAGAAATTAAAGGCCTGCCTTCCGATCATTTTGGGACATGCGTTGCAACTAGAAACTCGACTTGCTAAACCGATTCCAATCTTGGAGGCTGGAAACCCACAGACATTATTGCTGAGCCGGAACTTGTGCTGCAGTCTTGTTGCAAATGCTTTCTTCTGTACTTTTCCGCAAGAGCGTCGAGGAAATCTTCCAGATTTCAACTTTTCCCGACTCTGTCACAAAGGAGAAAATGATTCTCGTTCAGGGGTGAAAATAGAAAAGCTGAAATGTATTTTGGAGTACTTTCATCAAATGAAAATGTGCATTGAGCAGGACAACACAGTCATTTCCTTCGAGAGAAAATGCGCAACTAATCGTAATCATTGGCAAAAATCCAATGAGAAACTATGACCCTAGTCAACGACAAATGGCGAAACGGTGTAGAGTATCGAGAAGAACTGTCAGCCGAATTACTAGTGAAAATTTGGATAAAAAACGAATGAAGTCAATGGAAATCCAAAGCTAGAAAGCTATACGAAAAACCTTTAGCCGGGGATTAGTTCGAGTATGTTGTCACACTGGATGAAGCACTGCTCAGGGTCAATGATTGTGACGGGAAATGAAAAATTTACTAAAAAATGGAGAAAATGTTCCTGACAAATGTTCTTTCCTGTTTCTTTGATTTAAATTGAGAAAGTGGAATTATAGTTGCAAAAGTTATGAAAACATTAAGTTAATTACACATGAAAACCATAATATTTATTTCATCTGCTCAAAACTACTTTTTTATTAATAAACTGTTCCCCACAGTACTACAAATTGAAATCACCAATTTTGAAGAAATTGATGAGCTACTAACAAATCCTGATGAAAACAATATTATTAAATCTTTCACTAACCTAATAAATAAACTATTTTTTGTACCCAGCCCAATCAATTCAAGCTCGAGACAAAACAATAAAATCCCGTCCATAGTTCCATAAATTTGGATGGACCTCAATGATTTTCAGTTTTGGAAATTGAATCCAAAAGCCTGCATCCCTGCAAAAATCTGCAGCTTCCCTTTTCCGCTCCTCCTCTCGATTTTCTCTCCGTTCTGAGTAATCAGATTCAAAGGAAAAGTAGGGTAGCTGCAAAGTGTTCAGGTTTGGGAACCTCTGCTGAAAATGGCCAGGGTAATGGAGTAATTTTTTCGTGTCGATTGCAAGCTTGTTCATTTTAGGAAAGACATGACAGAGTTTCGATGTTAGTGGAAATTTGATTGTCTCTTCAACGTCATCTTTGAAATGGATCCGACGATCAAGATATAAGTTAACCAGACTGTCTGAGAAGTTGTGGATGAAATGCAACAACATTGTAAATCGAACCGCCGGGCCGCTATTCGAGAGACAAAGCTCTTGAAGAGGCGCACGAAAGGTTGAACCACCCTTCAGGAAATGTAATGGTGATTTGACGATTTTTAGCCGTTGCAACTTCTGGAAAGGACGGTTCAATGGGAGCTTATCAATATCAGTGCTTTCAATTTCCAAACTGATTAGCTGAGCGGCAAACAACTTAAGAAGCCACGGAGATAGCACAGGGTTATCACGTGCAGTTCCGAACCCACAGATTCGTAAATATGCAAGCGCTGGACATGGTGAAGGCGGAAGTTCCTCATTTTCCAAGAGTTCCATCTCCTTTGCTACTCCATTGAGATTTGTAGAATTTCCACAGAGAGTTAGAGTACAAGCTCTCAAGTTTGGCGTTTGTTGAAGAATCCGGTAGAACTCGAGTGGAGCCAGGTCATCAATGTGTAGCTTGAGAGAAGTTAAGTAGACACCTGGGGTTGAGAGGAATATATGTAAGTTCCCTTCAAGATTGTTTCCCAAGAGATGGACAGAGTTATTGGGGAAGGGATTCATATCCCCGTTTTGAAAAAGACTTGACAAATCTTCGTCGTCAGCACTTCTCGGTCCATCCAGGCTTCTTACGCCGAGATACATGAATGGAAAGGAAGAAATATCTTGGAGGTGCTCATCAAATGGGTTCCAAATAGTCCAGTGTTCTAGGGTTCGTCGTTCCAACACCGAGTTCACGACGGAGTTCCAGTGCTTGCTTACCTCCCTCATGGGTAGGACCTCGTTCCTTTGGGGCAAGTATTCACAAATTGCATCCAGTAACTGCAAAAATATCAGAATGTTTGTAATTAATGAAATATTTTGTATAAATATAAATTTTGAAAAGAAAGTTGAGCTTACCTCGTCGGGAATATCTTCCCAACCTTGTGGACGCGATCGAACCTCCACAATTCGAACTACTCCGTTAGAATCCACACTGAACATGGTTATAATTTTCACTTGTGATTTCACAAAAAATTTCAGTTGTGATTGCTGTGAATGCTGAAATCCAACTGTCACTTAATACCCAAGGGTTTCAGAATATTTTGGTACTTGTCATTCAGTCAGATACAAATGGCTTACACAAAAGTACGTGGAAGTGTGCATTCACTTGCAGTCGAGGTTGATGATACGTACCTTTATGTCTTGTGTGTTAAGTGGTTTTACCTTATATTGGTTTTATCTTTTATTGAAAAAGACAATTTGAGGGAAAGCAGGTACAAGTGCACCATGAAGTTGTATGTTATTTATATGCAAGCAAGAAGAAGAAGAAGCAGAGAGATAACTCAGTTCATCCCGTTCTATTACACACTAAACAGTTTATTTGTATTGCATGTAGTTTTTACGACCAGAAGTCAAGAAAAGCCTTCTCAGAAGATTAATGAGAAACAAAAGGTTGAAAATGGGAAGACCAGTGTGGATTCAACTTCGCATTGTTCTTTTATACTACATAAACACTGCACAAAGCAACACATTTTGTGTTTCTTGTAAACCGCTGTAATAAGCGGAGATTATATTTTTTAACAGTATAGCGTTGGAGGGCAGGTGAGGGGAACGTAGCTGACAGCTGGGGCTTCTTGAGAAAATAGTAGAGGTTGAGATGTTTCCCGCTCAGCTTGCCCCACTAAACTACGGAGGTACCCCGTGACTTCTTCCAATATCCCCACGTTTCTTCCTAAGTTTTCTTCTCCTCCTTCTCTTTCCCCAGCTCTGTTTTGAGGACTGCATTTTCCTCCTCCAGCAGTTTCAGCTTGGCTCTGTCCTTTTCCTGCTCTCTTTCGAGTTTCTGAATGGTGGTTTTATGCGAGCTGCAAGTTTGACATGGTTTTGGTTGCAATTTTACTATCGATGCTACAATACTTCTGAGAACTGAATCGGACAGCTTGCTAACATCGATCGTGTCTCCAAAAATGGTTTGGACACGATGAGAAGTAGTTCCACTAATAACCCTCTGCTGCTCTCCTCCACAAGGCTGTAGTACAACTCTTTCACCCTCCTCCTCATCGTCCGAGTCCAGTGAAATCAGAACTATTTCCTGTTGTGTCGGTTCGCCCCGGTTTGTCATGATTTTAATGAAAACGGAAACACTCTTGGAAAAGTTAATAGATGCTCTATAACTTCCTATTTTTATCTCACATTCATAAATAGCTGAAAGCTCAATTCCGTTCGCTCAGAAAAGGGAAATGAAAGCACTTGTAGCAAAATCGGATCCAATTTTCATGAATTTTACATGGATGCAAAGAAGTTTTGTTGTCCTAGCAAGCAAATTAGACCATTCAAAACGCATTTAAATAATTTTTCCCTCAGGGCAACCCTGAGGGAAAAATTTTTCTCAAGGTTACAAAATAATTCAGCCCTGCCAATTAATTTTCTTGTGTGCATTAAACTCGTTAATTTTCAGAACTTCTTCAAAATTGAGTTCCTAATGGCTCCTCAAGCTCAAGGAGGATGTTTCTCCTTGATTTTCTTTCCGGTTTTCATGATACTGTTGAAAAGCGGGTTGGCAGAAGGTAAATTTCTTAAATGTACATGTTTTACCTCGTTTTTGATTCGTTAAATCCGAATTTAATTGAGTTTAATTTTTTCTTTTCTGGTTTTTCAGATGTAAATGCTACGCTTGCTTCGCCCCCTAGCCTCCCTCTGCCACCCAAACGGGACCAACCTGGACTACCAACGAGGAAGTCAAAACCTGTCCTAACGGCTGCTTTGAGAAAGTGGTCCGCCAAGGAATTGACATAACCATCGAGCGGGGCTGCAATAAATGGAAGCTAGCGCACTCCTGTTGGGGAGGACCTGTCGAAAAGTGTACGAGCGTTGGGGACGCCTTGTACACCTGCAGCTGCATTTCCGTCCTGTTCCAGGACGGAAATGTCATCTTCCACAAGGACTCCAATTCGTTCATCCGCCTCCTTCAAAAAACCTCCAGGAATCTACATCACGTTCTCAATCACCACCTTTCTCATCTCGGCAACCGCTTCTTTTTACGACGCATCCTGCTATTATTACTGTCGCTTTGTGAAGGACTCCATTTTACTGTGTTATTTATTAATCTTCTTTTCATTCCAAACTTACTTTTTCCCTTATCGTGCTGCTGTTGCATATTCGTTGTTGTATCTGTAAATAAAAATAAATTTAATTCAATATAACAATATGGGAAAATACAGAAATAAAACTTTAAACGGTTCGTGCAGGAAGTACCTGTTTATTTAGGAATGATTTAATAACTTTACTCGCTTGATCCTTTACATAATTTATGTGATTTACAGAGCTGTATATTGATAAGATTTATTTATGAAAACGTCAAAATCTACTCAGAGTTGAAGTACGGCAGGTACGTCAGCTCAGAAGTTTCGTCCTTGAAACCAGGATGAATGTAACTGCTCACTTTTTTGGGTTGCGAATGGGATTAAATTCATTTCGGAACCTGTTGTGTAAAAATAGTTTTCATATGCTTTTGTATTGTAATTTTTAATAATCTTTAACGTTTCTGATCTCACACACCTATGAATTGATATAAATTCATTGATGAATATGTCAGAAAATGCACAGGGTTGTAATAAGACAGATTTACGTGCATTGGGTAAACCGTAGCAGCGGACTTTCAGGGGATCCACAGAAGTGATGAGGGATAATTTGTCCTTCGAAGGCTACTCCTATTGATGGGAAGTTAAATTGAAAAGATTGAGAAAAGATTTTATCGAGGAAAGACAGATTTTGTCAGTGTTGGCAATAAGCAAAGAATATAAACTTCTCCTCTAAGTTGTCTGTTTGTAAGATGAATATCACACAGCATAAGCAGAGTCTGGACATTTTGTGGTTTCCAGATGGGTTCGTCTAAAGTTTTGCAACCCGTCATCGCATTTGCACGAAAAAGTAATTGTCAAGATATTATAAATCCCAGGACAAATGTACCGGGCAGTGAAAAAAATAGCAGTAAGAATAGTTATACATCCAGCCATTATGACGATAGTGACCTTCCCCAGGGGTCGTATCTACAGCACATAGCAAATGGTGATAAACATTCTGCTATTTTGGCACTGGTTTGATCTGAAGCAAATGGTTGATGTGAATTTTCGTGGCCCATATGGTATGACTCCGTTAATGATGGCTTCCCGCAAAGGATGTGGCTTGAGTGCTTGTGCAATGAGGAGGAATGGCAGAAATAATTCTCACGTTAGTGTCACAGCCGGCTAACCTTGATGCTATTACTGACAAAACACAGGAAACCAGTCTTTCCTTACCAGATAGAACTGGCTGAGGCTGCCAGGATGCTTTTAAATGCTGGGGAAGACGCCAACATTCAAAACCGTACCGGCCGTAACCCACTATAACCAGCAGTCGCGGCCGACTCGATGGAGGTTTTCCAGCTCTTGTTAAGGTATCGACATCAATGCAAAAAGGCATGACGGGACCACTCCTTTGATTTTGGGTGCCAGACTTTCTGTGGAGCAAATAGTTAAACTCCTCTCCTACAAAGCAAATTTTTGGATATGGCAAATGTAAGCTCAACATCAGAGTTAACGTATGATGCTCCATGCTCCTGTTTCAATTCTAGGGACTAACGCAGGAAGCGGATAACAAAAATTTAATATTTCATTCAGTTTGCGATATTGTATCCGTTTCAGTTTACAAAAGCTCAACTAATATGACAAGATCCAGGTAAGCTAGGCGCTGAATTGTCTCTAAATTGAATAGTCTAATATCAAACTTTTTATAGTCAGGTATTATATTGAATTATTAATTCATACGGATTTGGTGTTTTATGTTCAGTATATTTTGATGGTACAATCGATCAAGGAAACACGCTTATTGAAATTCCCAAACAATTACAAAGGCTGAAATAAATGTTGATGATGATCATATTGATAACAAATTTCCGGGTTTCATAAAGAACCAAAAATTTATTACGAAAAATGAAATACTATGGCAAAAAATTAAACTGAATGAGTTAAACTGTTTAAATAGTTAAAGAGAAGGTCCGGCAGGAATATGAAAACGACCTGATATGAGTGTCTGGAATAATACCATGTCTATGCCAGTCATGATGTCCTGTGTGAGTTATGCATGTTAGACAGGTTTATTGGCTGGGGCAAGTTGACACGTTTGCAATAGGGGCAATTTAATATTTTAAGGTCTTGGTGAAGGAACGGACTTTTCTCGGAGGTCTCTTGACGAATTTGGCTGAAATTTTGAACACGTATTCTTAAAAACATTCTCTCGCTGGTTTTTAAAGGGTTTTATGAATTTCGAAAAAACACGCGCGAAAATTCAAAAACGAAAATAAACGCTAAAAACCTATAAATATCGTCAATTTTCTTGAATAAAAGGATTTAAAGAGGCTTTGTGGATATTTTAAAGAGATTTTAAGTGCTTTAAACATGGCATAAAAATTAAATCGGTTTCAACTAAAGAATTCTAGTAATTTTGATTTTTGAATTTTCGCGCGTGTTTTTTCGAAATTCATAAAACCCTTCGAAAACCTGCGAGAGAAAGTTTTTAAGAATACGTGTGCAAAATTTCAGCCAAATTCGTCAAGAGACCTCCGAGAAAAGTCCGTCCCTTCACCAAGACCTTAAAATATTAAATTGCCCCTATTGCAAACGTGTCAACTTGCCCCAACCAATAAACCTGTCTAACATGCATAACTCTTACAGGCCTTCATTACTGGAATAGACATGGTTCTATCCCAGACACCCATATCAGGTCGTTTTCATATACCTGCTGGACCTTCTCTAAAATATTTTGTTGAATTGGGTAATATTTTACCCGAAAGACGTGATACGTTGAATCTCTGCAATCTTGTTGCTGGAGTGTTGATCAGGCTAAGTGGTACGACCGTTTTTCCTCCTCAAAATCTGTAATACAGATAGTCGCATACTACAATGTGCAAGAGAAAACATACAATGATGGCACAACACTGCTCAATCGCATATAAGCCAGGCATATTTAAACCAACTATAACGATAGTGAGGATCCCCATCATCCTATATACATAAATATAAGTAACTTCGTTATAAAAAAGATGAACTATTACCTCTACTCGCAGTCTCTGATCTAGGTTCTAGCAATTCTAGTTTGAGAATCAAGTTTTCAGCAATGAAGCCTACAATCAGAACTTGCATCGCCTTTTCACGCTGAGATAGAAGAAAACCTTCCCCTCAAACTGCCCGAAGCGTGGATTCGGTCCGTCGAAACGTCATTAGCATATTACTTGAGAGCAGTTACGAAATGTACTGCCGATAAACACGGATGACGGAATCACGTACTTCGATTTGATGACACATATATAATGGAACACTATTGGTCTCACAGATCTGGGGACCGATTAATAATTTACGTTTCAGTAAATTAAAACTACTATTACTGCAGAATACGCCCTACATGCAAAGAAGAGCTACAAACATAAGCTTCGTGATGAAATAATTGCTTGTCGGTTGGTTTGCATAATAAAGCAGAAAAGAGGTAGAAGCTAAATGTGAGAAAACGGTGAATTTCCGGCAGGTTTAAATAGGAGCGAGATGCTCGTATCTCAATTTTAGGGACGTGACCGAAGCAATTTTCCTTCTTTGAACAGGCATTCAGTTGATTTCAAAGCATTTTCTGAACAGGATGTTCCTGAATCTTCGCTAAAAAGGGTAAAATAGGGGGCAAGTCGAGGATAAGACACGTGGGAGACCAGTAGTTTAGAAAAGAGCGCTTTGCAGAGTTTTCGTTCTTGATTTTCCGGTTTCTCAGTTTGCAAGGTCATTAGCGACCTACCATAACCGGCAAACGCTTTAACCTGATCTTGGTGAATGCACAAACCTGCCGCCTCTTTGTAGCCCCACCAACTCCAATCAGCCGCATCAGATTGCACTTTGTTTCATTCTGATGCAGCTCCACAAATCTGCTGCTTATGCATGAGAGAAAAAACGTCCTCACACCACATCCACAGTTGGGTTGGAGTCTCGGCATACAAATATACATATATCTCTTTTCCTTTTGGGTTTTATTGTTGTCGGCCGACAACGTGGCTTGGCTTATCTTGTTGACAGCGTGGTTTATCTTGGTTTTCAGTGTCAAGCCAAATTCCAAGTCCTTCAGTCGTGCCCGTGCATCCATCCATAAAACACTTGTGCAAGTTACTTGCCAGAAAATATTGGAATTCAAACGCAGAGTATACTTAATACTGCATTATACTTAATGAAAAAAAAACAATTAATCAAGAGCTAGTTAAAATATTGTGTGAAACCCCAACTTGCTCCCAATTAAACTTTGTGACTTTCATGAACATTTTCGAACAAACGATACTTATTACGCTTTTCTCGTGCAATTTTGAACAAATGATAATTACTGTATGCATTTTGTGCAACTTGTCGACACTTAATATGTCCTGTGGTGCAATATTTTGAGCAAATGACAATTATTAGGTACCTCAAGGTAGCCTTTTCAAACAACCGTCGCTTAACATACTCTTGTCTGGCAAATTTTGAATAGAAGTCTATCATTTTCTTCTTCTCCAAAATTATCTCAAGCAAAAGAGAGTTATTGCAGTGATCCTAAAGGAAAGTGTTTGGAAGTCCATGAAGCGAACCAAAGCATTTATTGCTAATACAACAATCCGTGTGCGTCGCTTCAGAATCAGTTGTGTGGATCAGTCTCAAAGACGCACAGTGGTTGTAAAACGGCTAGTTCCATCGTACAATCCCACACCAATTAAACCTATGGTGCTCTTGGAGGGTTACAGAGTAAGCTTAATATATATATATAACATTTGGTTCATACTTCTAGTAAAAGGATCGTAAGCCTTTTCATTACTTGTTGAAGAGATCCAATCATGAATCATATTATCTAACAGAATTAGGGATTTTGGTCTGGAATGTTAAGGAGGTTAAGACTTGTAGGCTCACTGAAGGTGAAAACACAAGATGTGTGCATTCTTATGGTGAAGGGTCAAACAGATTAACATGTCCTGAGTGGAGTTATCTTTGCATGATTTACATCACGTAAAACTATGTAACAAAACATTTGGATCATCATCGCAAGGGTATTATTTTTCACAAAACTTGGTCGGCGAATACGATGACACCATTGTAACCCCGGATGAAATTCGCCATCATGTGAGTAAACCTAAAGGCGGGACAAAGCGTGAGATTTCATACAACAAAAGAAGTGCAAAGATCTTGCTACAAAATGAACAGTCAGTTGGGCGGTGTCTGACCATTTTCATTTTGAAAGAACTTTTTTAGTGAACATCAAACTTTTGTTCCGCAATAGGACATAATATTTTAGGTTAATATAAGTTAATGTCTTGCTTACCAATTTTTGTAATAAAGAGCTCCCTGGTTAGATCGGACAGCACAGGAACATTATGTTTGGATATGGAAGGTAGAAATGCTAATGATGTAGATCTATCTGAACATACTGTTTTTATACCTGTTTAACCTAGCCTAGCTTGCTGGTCAGATACCTTTCCGTGAATGTACCCTTAAACTTTGTCGTTTATGCACATAGGCATATGACACGTGCATGCAATGGCCTAATTTAAGGCTACGTGCACCTTTCACTGTGAGGTTGTATTTTCGGATAAATGTCGCCCAAATCCCAGTTTTAGTTGGACTGCAAAGTCATTTTTTATTAATAATCCTGGCCGCACTCCATCCTATGTTAGCAACTGCGGTTTTGTACCATCTACCACTTTATGCCGTAGCGTTGACACCCTAGTTTTAGATTTGATTGACAGTAGACTAAGAAGTCTAAGTAGGTACATTTGGTGACAACTTACAGGTGTATGTATTATTTCTTGAGTTATAGTCCGTCCGCTCCAACTTACGATGACTTGCATGTCATTAAGGAATCAAATGCACAGAATGGAAGAGAGAAAAGATATACAAACCACTATTGAAACTAGATTAGTTTGATAAGTTATACATTTTTACGAAACTTACATGATAAAAACCTTTTCTGTAAATTATTTATTCGAGTTAATAGGTATTTAGTATATCAAACTATTAAATGTACTTAGCTTAAAGCACATATTCAATATTATTAGGTGTCTTACGTAATTCTATTCAACAAACAAATAATAAAATGAACTATAAACAAGATTTCTGTTTACCTGTTTAATTCATATTTTGTCATTACGTATGCATAAAAATAAAAACCTTGAATAAAAGTATCACTTAAGACAATTAAAAATGTCATTCAAATATATGTATTTATTCGCTATAGGCATACTCCATGCAATTATTAACGCGATTTTATAGCAAATCATACTCATATAAAGTTTTAGTTTCATTGATTTAAAGAAATCAGAGCCACCTCTAAATACCGATCTGAGTGCTCTTATATTATTATACCAACTTCATGGCTTCACCATTTCATAACGAGACCGAATTTTCGTAAGGGTACAAACTCGTTTTTAGAGAATCCGATATACTTTCGAATGACACCCCAATCAAGGCTCTGCCACCTCACATCTCCGTCATGTATGTCACTTTGAACGAAATGTCATAATTTTACGGTTTTGCCTCTAACTTTTGTTTGAGTAATCCGATATGGTTCGTTTTACATTTCATAAAAACCGCAAATAAGCGGTAAGCTGTCGATGAGCTACAATATCACGATCCATTAATGCAGCATGCCCATACAGCAAGCAAAAATAAAATTTTGTCATTTTTACTTACCTTAACTTCAAGGAACATTTTCTCCAAAATATGAAAACATGACATCGAGATTAGGTATCCAGCAGAAGCACCACTTCTTGTACTCCAATAATCATCAACAGACTTTTTCATCCAGGTGGGGGTACATGCCAAAAACTCGACTTGAATGTCTTCAAAAAACAGTTTTTGCACTTTTGAAAGCTTTGCGTGCCCACAGCCCGTCCATTTGAATTTTTAAAATTAAAAAACAAACCACCATGTGTAGCTTGAGTAGCCCTATCACATAAGCACATAAAACTTTGAAGAATGCGATGTCGAAAATCTTCCCCAAAATTCGCCCTTATTTTGTATACTCCTTTTTGCCACTTTTTCTTAAAATCGCCTTCTGTGAAGAGGTCTGACATCCTTATTGGTTATGATATTGTTGATTTTGGAGCATATATTAAGGCCGGCATGAGAAAAAATTAAGGAGTAAACTTTTCATGAACTGTTTCAAACTTAAAGTTACTTAATATTGTTATGAAGTATATGACTAAGCTTTGAGGTGGAGCTCCATTTGCACCGGCTTTTGAGTCTTCCAGTTCGGGGTGAACCAGTGACTGCTGCTTCCCGTCGCGTATTTCCACAATGAAGGCGTAGACAACATAGATAATGTAGCATTGCAAGAGAAAGTCAAGTCCATTGACGAAAACAAAAATCGGTAGCATCTTGGCAGTTTGTGGTTCATCACTTATCAATTCGAGGATGGCCAGAATAAGAAAAAGTAGTGATTGGACTACCAAAAATCCTACATACTACCAGCAACACTTTGCATTTCTCTGGGAATAACAATAAAAGGCTTAAGTTTTCAGATACAAATCGTCAGCTGGGAATTCCTGTTTCTCCAGCAAAGCACTTTTACCTTCCAAGCTCCCACACTTAACACAACGCCAAAGAAAAGTTAGTTAACGTAAATGACAATTATATAAATGACCGGCCGTATGGCGAATTCAGACGTCGCTGTAAATTTAAACCAGTACGTTATTATGTGACCATCATTAGTTTAATATAATTTGTAGTTTAGCACTTCCCAAGTTTTAACTTACGATCTGTTGTGTCTTGTAGAGCAATGAGAGCCGTGACTTAAAATCCCAGGCGTATGATCGACCCAACCTGCAAAAATGGAATAGTTTTACATTAGCTAACTGAGAATCTACCAACTAATTCAACAATTACCAAAATAGTGTGTTAAAACCCAAGTTGTAAGTAAGCCACATACAATATCAAATGGGACAAATATAAACCATCCATGGAAAAATAGAAATCTGCCTCATGCCTAAATTAAAAATGAGCCTCATGATACTTCTGTGCCTTTTATAGGAAATATTGTTCCTTTTAATAGAATTTTGTAACCGTTTATAGAACAGTGTCACTTGAGCTTTTCAAAGTATAAGAATGTATAGAAACGTTAATCAGAGTGTCTGACTCGTTCGTGGCAGTTAAGGTTGAGTATTGCAGTTACTTCAAGTGATTTTAAGCACAGTAGTAAGTTCGAAACACTCTCGTGCCCAAACGGGTTAGTTTTCGACAACCAAGTGCCTGCTGGAAAAAATTATGCGTCGCATTTTTTACAAACTAATTGGGTGTCCCGTCCCGCATTGAACAACGTTGACTATGAAACTGCAATTCATTTGCTCAACCTGTACTCCATGTTGGTGCTCAAGTTATTTAATGAAAACGTATTGTATTTCTGCAAGCATACTCAAATGGATCACATAGCAAGCCTTATTGTGAATAAAACTCAAACTCTGTCGATTGTTGTTGCTGATTGACTCAAACCTTGATTGAAACGGGAAGGTTAGAACTTATTGACACTGAGTGATGTAAAATGGAATTTGTGTATAAAAATCACGCTAAATGATTTCTGTTCGGAGTTGTACGTAGTTGCATTACGCTTCATCACATCAAAACATCATCTTCTTATTATTTAAAAATTAAT
>JAQGAP010001239.1:0-21694 GCA_034697805.1 Orchesella bifasciata | reverse complement strand
GCAGATTTAACGTCAGTAGGAGCCAGGTTTCGGAGGACTTCAATCTGAGCCTTAAAAAGTTAGTTAATCGGTTAGAGCCAGTGCATTGCATGAAAGTAGAGAGGTAGGTTTGCATAATATTAGTTTAGGAGTTTTTAATCTGATCTTGAGTACCAGTTCATCTAGCTCCATAAAAGGGAATGGAGAGCTCGAGCGCTTTTGTACGACAGACATTGTTGGGCTATTTATTATGTTTATACTTTGGCTCAGTGATAAATTGATTTAAAATTTTACAAATTGATTCGTTCGATAGTACAATATGTTACTTGATGCGGCTTGAAAAAAACATGGATCGAGTTCGAACAAAAGTTACAGATCTGAAATGATAATACTTTTGTCGCAAAAAAGTTTCTGATGCATGCCAAAAAAAGTGTAGTAGTGTAGCTGCTGTGGCTAAACAGACTGATTGCCAGTAAACTGAACGATAGTTCAAAATATGTCTCTATGACATAACTGTTCGGATATGACCGTTCTATTGCCAACAGAGCCTGGAAACAGTTCATTCAGCTAAAAAGGAACTGGACTGAAACGATTGAAACAGGAAGAGAGGGAGGCTTTTATGTTGAAACATCGTTTCTGGATTGAGTTAGTTATTGAAATGATGAAATCTAACTAAAAATTAAGAATAAAACATAAAATAGTAACACATTGCCCCAAAAAATGCTTTGACTTAGCATCGATGTTCCATGCATGGTATGCCAATGGCATAATGTCCATTTTTATGATTTTTACAGCTTGTGTTGATTTTGCTTTCGATCGAATCATGAAGATTATTAATTAAAGGGAATGCAACGAAAAATAGTGACCTTTATTTTACGTAAAATTTAAACATTTGAAAACGTCAACAGAACGTTCGAGTGTTTAGTTGTTAAAAGATTTGTTATAGAGCAGCAGCGAAATCAGAAAATTTGCGTCCCTTTAATCCTTCAAGGTCTGCGCAACCGGGATCGGATCTTCCTCCGCTCTGAAGATAGAAAATTATCTTGTCAATTCAACTGACCCCAGTTATAACTTTAAATTATGAAATTAACAAGATTTTCTTACCAATCCACAGTTAAGCACATACTGTGCCCATTGTTCATATTGAGGTTTTAGGGGTTGTCCTTCATAATCTCCGTTCCACAAATTCATCAAATCATCAGACAAGCTAGTTTCTTTAAAGCCGTCATCGATTATAAATCCATTGGCAAGGATTGTGTAACGTTCCTCAACAGTCCACGACATAGTTTCAATGTCCAAAGTCAGACTAAGGTTGGAAAGTTGAACACCAACATCTGGAACAAGTTGGTAGTCTGCTGCAATTCCGTACACCGCGTTGATGATGGAAAGATAGGCGAATTCTCCAATTTTCGTTTCAGCTGTGACATTATTGGTAATGGTGTGGCGATATCCGGGGCTGGAAATAAAGAGATCTGGAACGATCAAGCTAAAATTCAATCTTGTGGGAGTCACATTGGTAGTAACATTGATAAGTTCTGCTCCATAGATAGCGGGTTCCCTATATGAAGAATATTTCATTTATAAAATTGAGTGCATTCTTATAATTTGGTGCAGTATATTTAACTCAGGATGGCTTACCTGAATTCAACATGGACGTTCTGTTGAACGCATGATTCACTGCAGTTCAGTCGAGAGAAATCGTAAACCCAATCGAAAAGGGTGAGAGCTCCGTCATATCCCAAATAGTTAACGTACTTTCCAAGTTGGAGGAGAGCCAATGAGGTGTCAACCAAGTTGTACGTGATCTCATCAGCCTTCAAAACAGGCAAAGAATTAACCTCTGAGGTCAAAGCGAGCTCGTGAATGTTTCGCATCCAACTCAAGTCCTTGAAACCTTGAGTTCCTCCAAGACTAGCGAGGAGGAACGCAGAGAGAACGATCCCTGTGAAAAATTTCATGATTTTGTATGAGTTTTGAACTGAAATGAGCCTGTTAATGGGGAATGGTCAAGCGTTGACTGAAAGTGTGATGTGGAAAGATCTTATTTGTCGTTGAATATTCCACTTGACTATTTTAACATGATTCCCTTATCCATTATCATTCCGATTCCCTTCTCCAAAAAACCCATGTACAATGAATGACAGGTTTAAAGTCATCAATTAACAATCAATTAATTGATTCGATATGATTTATTATCAGATGTCAAATCCTATAAATAATCAATTTACCTGGTGTTACTTAACAGTTCACAGTCTGAACGTTGTATCTATGTATCATTCGTGCATCAAACTTATCAGTTTGATGTTGATTTAAAGGAAATATCGAAAAACATGGGAAACACGCTAAGGCCAATGATAAAGATTGATTTATATGCATTTAATTTGTATACATTACATTATCATCGCATTGATTACTTGATTAATAGTTTTTATATAATGCAACTTAACATGCACTAATTTGTAGTATGTAACGTAATCTGAAGTTTGTTCGTTGTGATAATGTTTATTCCTTTCTGTTGCTCCGTATAAAAATAACATGGGAAAATATTTACAAACCTTTGTAACTTAACTTTATTGCAGTCAATACTTTCCATATCCTAAGTACAGTTCAAAACTGGTGGACTTTCGGGATATTATTGGACTGGAGTAAACTCTCAAGGATGTCAAAATGCCTGAAAAAAGAAATTCATACCTCAAAAACATTTATTGACCTCGGATCAACATTTAGCACGGTTGATAGTCTTAGTCTTTGTCTCAATGTAAACTTGATCTGCATGAGATCCTTTGTTCTAGAGCTGAAACATATATAATCGCATTAAAGCCAGTGAATGAAAATGCATAAGTAGAGTAAGCACAGATATGATGTTGAATAGGACATAAGAACGAGACATTCGAAAAGGTGCTATACTAATTACCATTATAAAAGTATTTATTTTGAAAACGAAAATATTTTTTTTTTGATCTTCACATTCATACACTGCAGTGGGCATACTCGTCTCAGCTTCATTTCACGTGTCTTAAGTACAGCAAATGCAAAGTAGTTTTTATTACCCATCTTGTGAAATATTATACGACTTAAAAAAGGGGACGAATGAAATAGTTGATAGTGCCATTTTCGCAAAAAAATAGCTACATGTATAGCATTTTAAAGCAACACGAGAGCGCTCACAGGTCATTTTATCAATAACGAACGCTGATGTAAAAACTATCCACATATAACACTCGCTACCCATACTACAGCCAAGTGGATAGAATCGCTAGGAGTTTTTTTTAATGTAAAATTTACATATTATTATTGCATATTGCTATGATAAAAACGATATTATCCTGCCTCGAGTAAAAGATTAGTCATGATTCCCACGGGTTTCTTTACTGCGCGTTACCATTCATAAGAATTTTGCTGGTAGTCATCCATCACATTGACCTCAACTGCGTCGGTCATATTTTTGAAGACCAGGTTAAAACAAAGCTTGTTGTGTCGGTTGGTATTTTTTCTCAGAATCCGGTTCCAGCTATAAAAATGATTTTATTCTCCATAAACCCCGTAATTAAACATGACTAACACGTATGTAAAAAATATAAGTAATACAGCATCTCGGTGAATTAAGCTGAAACTATCGAATTGAATACAATAATTTTATAACACGAGTATTTAGGTATATACTCTACATGACTGTTCTAATTTTTTCTGACAAATTCAAAGCAACAATGTAATATATGGTAGTACGATGCACGCGAATGGTTATGTCGACAGTTGGACAGATGTACATGCAAATTGGAATGGGGGTAATGATGAACATGCGACGCTAAAAGTCATAATGAGTTTTGTCCGCTTTGGATATTGGCGATATGAAAAGAAGTATATCTTTATATCCTTTGCAAATTAGCGAGGCCTTGACATTTGAAATCAAAAACAATTCACTGCCACTGTCATTAGTCCCATTTCTTTTGGGATATGATGCAACACATAGCAATGAAATCACGTCGCAGACTTCAAAAGATGATGATGAAGTGGCATGAATAATATTGTTGTTAGTGAAGTGAAGTGGCTAATGAAAATTGTTTTTTGCTCGAAGCAAATTTTGGGGTTCGATAGTACACCGCATTTTTGACTCTGTGGTTGTGTAGATGTATTACTATGTTCTCGCACGTTGATTATCATGAAGACAGTTAAAAATACACAAAAAAGCATATATTGTGAGAACGCATGCTCCCCTGCTTCACAACAATTATTTTATGGGCTGTGTAATGCAAACTGGAAATAAGCAATTTCTCACGATATGTACACAAAAGCTTAATAGGACTCAACAATTGAACACACTTGAAGTGCAAGTGCATCGTTATCGTACTGTGCAAATTTCGCCTACTGAGAGACCTCTCATTCAAATTCTTCAAACAGACACAAGATAGTTGAACCTACATAGTAGTAAAATTGGGCAATAGTCAGTTGATTATCAAGTAGGAAAATTGAAATGAAATTACGATACAAAATCAATCCCAAATTGTGGGGATTTTTATATACATAATATATATATGATAGATGCTCACTGACGACTACCAATTTTTAATGAATGGCCTACTATCAATACTCAACCACGAAAGTAGAAGCGTTAATTGGCAGTAAATAAACGTATACAATTTAGGTCCTCCAACCTCGTAAACCTTGATATTCAAAAATAACTACTATAAATATTTAGCCCTCCATGTTGCTCTAACTATAACCGGTCATATCACTACTTTTCTTCCAGTTCATTCAGGCCGCATGCATGTCAAGTTGTGAAATGAATCCAAAGCTTCTCAGATAATGAAAAACGTGCAAAGTTGAAATGGATTTTTTTTGGGGACACATGAACGCTTCATATTTTGTCTTGGGAGTTGACTACGTTGACATAACATGCCCATAGACAGAAATATGTATAAAAAGTGAGTGTTGAAAAGTTCAAAGCTCTCTTTTTGTGTCAACCTTTACACTCATAATATTATGTATGTAATGCACATCCATATATTATGTATACACAACTGTGTGAATGAGTTTAAACGGTTGCAAGCAGCACGAGTAGTAAATTTAATAATTTGCGCTTTATGGATGTAAAATAGTGTAACGAACGCAAAAATAGCTCCCACACAGTCCGCTTTGAACAAATGTTTTTGCATAACATTTTTGCAAGCTTTGCGGTTTTCTTGTGTTTTCATCTTTTTACAGTGTATTATTTATGTTTTACATTCATGCTCGTATTAACAACAAACGTTACATTTCATATCTACTATGCAGTAATGCTTTCAGTATGAAAAAAAAACAGTTGTGCTCATAAAACATAAAGATTGTTGTGTCTTATAATTTTTTCCATTCCACAGTCGATTCTCATCAAGATATTTATATTATCTCAAACTCTAAAACTCTCAAACCCATCCCAATGCAAAGTTGTAAAGTGAATATAATAAAGTCCGAAGTTCATCTTTTGACAGCAGCAGTTGGTATATGCCTTGCTTAGCTGTCTTGAACTCCACAACTTACATTTTGCACACAATGCAGTTCTGCAAATCCTATTGCTTATTGTGGTCGCTGCTTCTCAATCGTCTCTACTGGTTTGTGGATGTTATGTACCTATCTATATCCTTTCTAGTTTTGATCTTCATGCTTGATAAGCGCTCAACCTATAAGCAATACATGTTACTCACTCTTCTTGTTGAGAATAGAAAATGTATGAGATAAAAACGCTAGTAGTTCATGCTACGCAAAAAGCATGCAGGTGAAAAGGTTGCTTGCGAGTCGTACTTTGCGTGTACCTTCGAATCGGTACATAAACTGTTTTATAGACGACCACTTCTATGTACATACAGGACTACGACCGTTGCCGAAGTGCAAATGCCGAAGTCTCTTGATTTTCTGCAAACTATGTCATGTAGCAAAACGTGTATGGTTTTTTTTGCAAAAGCTGGTATATTTACATTAGACGCTATCGCATTGCTTGTCATTTTCCCTCTAACTGCATGGGCATGCAATAAAAACAAAAACATAAATAGAGGATCAGCAGTACAACCCCAACAACAACAGCAACAGTGCCACAGAAGAAAGAAAATATAAATGTTTTTAATTGGCAGCTGTGCTAAAACCCTTTCAGACATATGCGTTATGTTATAATAACAAGGAGAATTGAATAGTTTTATAAATAGCAAGAAGCAGGACAACTATATCCGCCACTGATATCTAATACTTATGTCGAGCATTTTCCACAGACTTTTCGTACATCGTACATCTGCTATTTTTCATGTGCTGTTATTCCAAGTGAAAACTTTTGTGAGTAAATATTTATGTAACTTTTTTACTGCAAGTACCATGCATGCCATGAGGAGCGTCTAACCAGATTGTTGGGGCTAGTTGTGATGCGAATAAAGAAGAAATTACACATTACAATAACAGAAAAAAGATAGAATTAAAGTATTATATGTAAGCCAGTTTCGTAAACAAACCAAGGGGTCGGGCGGCTCAAATTCGCAAATGCTCCTCTTCTTTTAACTCTCATTTATTGCGATTTTGATTTCATTTGTTATTTACCATTCATCGTGGAAGGAGCATATCCAAGAATACAAGTTGAGCACACTTCTCTAGAAACTTATTGGGACAAGAGCAGATCAAACCAGACCAGTTTAAAACTTGGTTTTAGCTACTCTTTTTCTCATCACATGCAACTTGAATCATTGTTTGCCAAAAACGCATTTTTATTGGGAAATTAGACAGAGGAATTGGGCAACCATTCTCATGAAAAATTCAGGTTCAGTTGCCTTAGACCTCATGAAAAGTGCTCATGTGTGCTGGTGTTAGCTTTAGCCAAGTCTTGGTACATCATTTACATTCTAAGCAGCGTTGTTGCGGTGTGTTTGTAGCGTGCATGCTCATGCATGCACATAGCGTTGGGTGTAACAAAGATAAAATTGCTGATACCTATTGATAAACTGGATTTTACTAGTGATTTACTTTAAGTCCAAGAAAAAAACAGCATTTTTGTGGTTCTGATTGTGACTCACGCCCTAGGTGTAAGTGAAATAACGAGAAAAAATTTGTTGCTGTTGATGTCGTCTTCTTTTCAGTTGTCTCGTTCAGAGAGTAACTGAAATTTATCCTTGAGGAAGTAAGCCACGCCACAAAGTAACATAAACAAACTGGTGAGTATAACAATTACAAATCATAAACACCAACATAAATTCAAACAGGTTTCTTGTTTTTGTACCTTTTCTATTTTCATACCTATTATTGTAGGGTATATAGTAAAACATCCATTTGATGACTAATATGGAATAATTCTAAGTAGTAAATATATAAAGCATAGGCAAATTTATTAGGAAAGGTTCACCCTCATTGGATTCAGCATATAAATAGCATAGTTCCAATGTATGTTGTCGTTAGGATTTAAAAATGTGTAGTTGTACAACTTCTTCTTTTTGCGATGTGTTTTCTTTTGCTTATTTTGATTCTGACCAAAGAACATGTTGTTCAACTTTCAACAACTTTGACTTGGCATGACTTGATCGTAGCATCGTTAAAATTATGTGGTTTTGAGGGCATGATACCTAAAACGACGTATCAGAGCAAAAGGTCAAATTTCTTCCTTCCTGTGCATTCCCACACTTTAGTCCAATCACAGCCTCGGATTTAACCCTCCCCCATCCCCTTCCCGACCAACATTAATGCGAACTGTTGTGAAAGAACAAGAGTTTGTTTACATCAGTCACATTTTTTCATATCTGGTGATACTACCTTTTATTTTCCTGTTATAAAAAGTTGTAATGTGAGTACAATGTGAATATTCTTAGTAACGCAGAAAAAGAAAGCAAGTACTATACTTACGTGTCTTGTAACAACTTCCACTTCCTAGTCTCAGTTTACTCAAATGATGCGACTTGTTCTTTGTTCAGTTTCTCTTATACTCTTGCGTGATTAGGTGTGCTTTGTTCGTGTATTGGTAATAATGCAATCGCATGATATATTACTCAGAAAGTAAAGGAAGTCCGTGACAAAAAGAGTTTGAGAATTTTTAGTAAAAGCTCCATTTGCCTTTCTTTAATAACGGTTTGAATAGTGGCTATAGTCCGTGTTATCCGTGTACCGAATTGAGGGTTGTGCATTGTGTAGGATAATTAATGAATTAGAACCGGTAAGCATACAATTGACAGCAAGCTTAATTTATACTTATGTTACACGCGAAATCGTTTATCTAAATTTGTCATTTCTGTGAAAAATCGTGAGTGCAATCTGAGCCATAAATAAACACTGAAATTATTAAGTTTATAGTTGTGCTCAAAATTTTATGAATAAAGTGGAATTATACTCAGACTGTGCCACACAATTGCTTATATGAACTTTAAAGCGTATGCAAATCATTACAAACGAAAAGATATCATGTAATAGATGTCAGGATATTCCTTCACGTGACTTAACCAAAATCCAGACAGTGTAAACAGTCTATAGTCTATTCTTCATGCATATTTCATGATTTCAAGCTGGGGTTGCAACTTGCAAACAGTGAATAACCGATTGCCTTGTTTATCATGAATAATATCATTTGCAGAGCAATACATAAAGAATCGGAATGGTCAATTACTATTGCTGGGTGTTTTTCTGTATCAAATTAGCGGATTTAAGGAGGCATACCTGCATACCTTTCCACATAAGATTTTATGACTGTGTTTGTGAATACATATATTGCATTGTGAGTTGTGTGAATCACCTTTGGTTGAAAACAAGCACATCGTCTTCGTCTCCTATCGTTGAAAAGTTACGTTGTGATTCTGCATCCCATGAAAATGCATAACACGTCGAGAATCGCGTTCAGTATTTCTTATGAAAGTCTGTAGACAACTCGCAACTGAGCAAGAGTGTAAAATTGTTTTTGGTAGGTGAGATCAGTTTGTAATTTTTGAATAGTTCGACATAGCTTTCGTGACGTGACATTAACATTTAAAGTTGCATCTGATTTAATATCATATTATAAACTATTATTTGTCTGTGATTGCTTTTTTATGCACACAAATTATTCATGGACCTAGTTCAAGGCGAAAATGGGAACAGCAAACCTTTTATTAGTTCCATGTCGGTGCTCATTCACAAGGCTTTATGCAATTGCCATATCACACACACATACTTGTTGGCTATATCGTAAACGTAGAATAGAAACAAAAAGCAAGACATGTGTAAAATTGCAGCTTAAGATTCGTAAACAACTTTAATTGAAGTTCAAGGTCACCGTTGTGGTGTTGTTATGAAGTACGCCGGTATACCGTGTCTCATTGTCTCGTGACTTTCTTACCTGCTTGCTGGACAATCTGAATGTCATGTTGTTGTTGCAAAATTTATGCATGTGTTTCAAAAATTTGTACTTGATGTGAATGCATCCTATTTCTTCAGACTCGTATTATGCCCGTCTGCGCTACAGCGCACAAAGGATGCCCTTGTGTATAATTTTGCATACCTGTTAAAATTATTGTTTGCATAGCCATGTTGTTAGGATGTTCAACGTTGATATCGTTGGATTAGTGGACGTCATAAAAAGAGTCAAGGTATAAATAAAAGCATTCCTGGGCCTAGCCATGAAATTTGCGCAGCAGGACATGCCTTACAAAAATATCAGTCCAATCAATCGCTGTTTTATCGTTCGTATCCGTGTAGTGTAGTGCAATCAAGTAGATTGGGATGCACAAACAAAAAAAATCAGAATACATACACGCCTTCTTCAGCCAGCCTTCTACTCGCCCTTCTCCTTATCATAGATGAACTTTGCTCTTTCCGAAACAATGATTTTTGTGATAATCAAAAAAACGATACCTCTAAATGTTTTTAATTACTCTCACAAAGGAATTTGTCAAAAGTCCAAGTGCATGTCACATATGGATTTGTACGATATAACCAGGCTAGCTTAGAATTTGTGTAAAAATAGATTTGTCATGAAAAACCAAACAAGATAATCATTTACATTTGCATTGTTAGCCAGTCTTAACAGACCTTCAACTTCAACCTTGAATGAAACGGTTTATATAACTTTTCGCATATTTAAACACACATTGATTGTGATTGCAACAAGCATCGCATGGTTTCGCAACTACTTTTTATACACGCTAAGGTTCAAGGTTAAATGCAAATCTGCATACACTTCTTCAAAATGGATTTTATATTATTTTAAAACTAATGATTTATATGTATTTTTATATTTCAGATATTTTAAAATTGCAACAGTCATTGTGGAATCGTGAACCGATTTAGTAGTAGCAAAAAAACATTCAAGGTGCTATTTTACACGTAATGTGAATTACAAGAAGCTAGAGCACCATATAAGCAAACACAATGGAAGTTGATATTTACGAGGAGAGTTTTGGAGGCCTAACAGGCCAGGTGGAACAGAACTATGGATTGCATCCTATGCTCATTGACCATGTAAGTGGTCTAAACCCTTAAGTATCTATGTATGTAAAGAGGATGTATGTAATTAAGTGATTTTTAATGCTTAAAATGGTTAACTAGGTGGTCGAAAGGGTTTTGGAATCCATGGACCCAGAACTCCTGGGACACTACTGTAAAATATTCAGATGCGTGTCCAAGGATTGGTGCAGAGTCGCAACTCGAGTTTACCGACAACGTCGAGGTCGCATTATTTTCAAGAAAAACTTTATTGGTCGAGTGACTGAGCTATTTATTCGCGTCATGAGGACCAGTGCTGACATTCCCTTTGACAAATTTCGCTTCAGTACTGATAGCTACGATGATGAAAACTTTGGAGACCTTCTTCACGAATGCTCAGGAGCCATTGTGAATCTTGAACTATTGCTGACTAATCCTTGTGACTTGAAATTCCCAAAAGATTTATCAGATCTCGTTCTTGGAAGATTGAAGAGTCTCACAATGCATGTGAGAATTGATTCACATGCTGAGCTCCAACCGGAAATGCCGTCTCTCTTGATTTCTCTCTTGAGGGGTTCTCCGAACTTGAGACGGTTGGACTTGAAAGTTTTTGGAGGAACGCCAAAGACCATTCAGATGCTGAATGTGAAGCACCAATTAGTCAAAAAATTTGGTGATGCTCTCGTGAACAATTTCCCTCCGTCTGTGAGGGAACTCAAACTTAATATGACGCTGACAGACGAGCAGCTACAAAAGTTGTCACAAAAACAAAAGGATATTTTAAGCTTGGAGGTGTACTTCCAACAATCTACCTTTGGTCATGGAACCCTTCAGGAATTTCTTGAAAGTGTTGCTCCAACTCTTCTCCACTGTAAAGCTGTGGGAAGTCAATTCCTTGTAGACATGGATTTTCCTGTTTTCCCGAGGCTTCAATATTTGGTGGCACTCGGAAGGCCACCACCACTGCTTTCCTATAAGCAGATATTTCCGAGACTGAGCAAGCTCGAGATTTGCTTGTGGGATGAAGATCAGCAAGGCTCAGTATTTCCAGATAATTGTCAGTCAGAAACCGTTTCTGAGATGGATTTCCCTTATGCCATCACAAAACCTCTTGTGATCACCCGTATTAGCCATTGCTTTCAAAACTTGAAGATCCTTCGGAATGTTATAATTGGATCGTTTTCAGCAATGTCGATGATATTTGAAAAATTGAGATCCCTCAGTGAGTTAGATGTGTACCTGGGAGCTGAATTTCATGACATTGACCGAAGAGGTTTGGCCGTGGATGGCGTTTTTACTGGATTTCCTCCAGAAATGTGTGAGTGGCTGTTGAGACACAAAGAGTACTGCAGCTCACCATCCACATTAGTCCAACGCTGGGATCACAAGTCTTCGTTGAGGAGACTGAGAAGTAAGCTTCACTTTGAATTCAACGATTCGAATTTTGTTGCACATTTACCAATGTTGAGTTGAAATTATTTTATAGATTTGAAGACTTTGAGACTGAGTGCTTGCCATATGAGATCAGCGTCTACAATCAGACTGACAGATATCACTGTTAACTTCGCATTGATGCAGATGGAAAATCTGGAGAAGCTTCATTTAGATTTCTTCCCTGTAAGTTGGGAATTATATGTTGGGAACTTTAAACATTGTACAATCAAGTTTTCGATGATTAAAATATCTCATTGCTTTTGTAGATGTCTGATAAATCTGTGGAACGGCTGGACAACAAATTCCGCTTGACACGGCCGTGCTAAGTCCTCTTTGTGTACCATATTCTTCAACTTTGGTCTTTCGTACTTATCAATTCGTACTTCCCATGAGCTCCCTGTGTGCGGACGATTATTTATCGCATCTAGTTTATCAATAAATCATGAGTGATAAGTTCCAAGTTTGCTAATTACGAAATATACGCGATTTCAATTTTACCTAATGTTAATTTTATACGCAATCAACCATTTTATTTGTAATTTTATTTGAATTTAATATATAATGAATAAAACTTTTAACAGAATAGATAAAGTGCAGGTTGTATGAAATATCATGTATTTGCATATCCAGAGGAATTGTCCAACGCGTTTATTTTAAGTATAAAAAATAGTTTTAATGTCATGCAATTTGAAGCTAATATGTATATCTGATAACATCTATAAGAGTATTCGTTTTTGTTCCACATCCAAACCGAAGTGAGCGGAAGTAGTTGATTCCAAAAACGGTACTGAAAGAACTGACGGAAGTAATCATGTAAGTTCCATTAAGGTTATCATTATTCTGCTCGTAATCACTCCAGTAGTTGATATATCCGATATTCGGTCTAATGCAAACTGATAAGCCGGAGTATGAAGTTCCAGCGAAAAACTCAACTTCCTCATTTCCAACGATAACAATGGAATCGAAATCGTTTACGATGCTGCGTGTGTCGTTGAGGTACGTGGTATCGAAACCTTCTTGATACATCTGTTGGTAAGTTACAATTGCCTTTGCGGTATAGTCTGCAGGTGAGCCTAGGATCTTGGCAGATCTGACTCTGCGTCCTGTGTTTTCATTACGGCAGGAGTACAAAGCGTCTAATCCAGAAGTTGCGTTGGATCTTCCAGTCATTAAATAGGTACTACCTGTAAAGTTTTCATACTCGTAACCCATCCATCTATATAATAAATTCATGATTAGTTAGATAAAAATGTATTAGCATACTTTCCCACATCAAAATTTTTCAATTTCCAGCTACTTACACTCCTTCTGGACACGTATAAAGGTATTCGTTCTTGATTCCCTTGGCTGTCAGGTTAGCCTCATCCGTGAAACCAATGAACTCACGTGCCACCTCAACATAGTCATCCCCACAACATGTGCTTTCATACATCCTTAGAATAGGTCTGCATGCAAATGTGTAACCAAAGAGGAAGACAGTGACAGCTGCAATAAGGAACTTCATTTTGAGTTGGTTAAATTTGACTAGCTAATTATAAACTTTTGAAATGTGCAAATCTCGGTGCTGAAAAAGGTGTCTAAAACAAATTGCATAGACTTGTGAGTAGGTTGAAGCTGTTCAAATGATGCGTATGTATCTCCTTGATCTCTAATGAAATGTCATTTACGGGCGTTTGCTATTTATATGCTGTTTCTGCTTTCATGAAACTTAAAACTTCATCAAATAAATAAAAACCACTTGACAAAACGTTGTATTTTTCATTATCTACATACATCGATACCACATCCTTGAAATAAAACTTTCAAGTCCAAACTGAAACATCAGCATATGATGATATTGATATGGATGGTCAGTTTCTCAATTTATGTTGTGCTTTTGAACCTATGTAAACACTTGATGTCACAAAGATGTCGTTAGCAAAATCACTTGACTTCATTAACGTGAGCAGATCAATTTGATTTCATCATTCATCAAAAGCCAGGTAGTACTGAGAATCAGTTGTATTCAGAGCACAGTCAATGCCGAGTTTGAGCTCAAGTAAAATTAAAATTGTTCCAGAGACCCTTCAACTTTTCTAACGTCATGATTACATCAAGTGGATGTTGTTTTGTTGTATAAGATGTATAGTTTATATGTTTTTACTGACATGCTCTTTCATCTGGTTGCATCCTTTAAATGCGAAATTACGTCAGAGCAAAAAGATGCATAGCAAATGAAAATGGCAACAATGTTTTAAATATGTATACTTTATTCGTATATTTCGTTAAAGTACACTATATAAATAAATTATTCACATGAATATTAAAATTGTATTGGAAAAATAAATAATTCAAATCATTGTCAGATCAGATTTTCAGTGGGAGTAATGGTAATGTTGTACTCGTTGAGTGTATCCTCCAAAGCTTTCACTTTGTTTTTGAGTTCCACAATGTTTCTCGAAAAAATTAATTGCACTTGCTCCACATAGCGAAGGCGGAAGTCGAGAGACTCAATAGCTGATCCGCAACCATTTGTGTCACCAAAAAAGAGGGTTAGCATACACATTTATCGTCTCATTTAAATTGACAGGATTACAACTTACAATATATATTATATCTTTCAAGTAGAATTCTTATGCGATGACAAAGCTACAGCTTACCTGGGTTTACTTCATTGTCACCATCCGATCCTTCTGTAGGTGGGGAAATTGAGACAGGTGGTTCAGCAGTAACTGTGACCTTTGTATGATGATTAGAAGATTGAAGCAGGTGTTATAGTTAACGGAAATTTTGAAATTGCAATTAGTTTCAGTGTATAATTGGTAATAATATTTTGGTTTACTGTTTGCGATTCCGCTGATACAAAATATGCTTGTGAGATGGCCACAAACTGCACAGTTATTACAAAAGTTGCACAAGGGAGAAGAGTATTGAATTTCATGTTGCAAGCTTTCCCCAAATGACCAATAATAATATGTTTTTACCCAAATTATAAATAGTGCTCTTGTATTTAAGGTGAAAATAGTGTCTAACTTGTATTTTCTCATGCCAAATAAATGAACTAGTTGCTGTAATTGTATGCGCATATATTTGATTCAATTAGATGCACTCCTGTCCCCAATCCATTCTAAATAGGAGTTCATCTAGGCATGTCATCAACCATGGTCTTTTTATTATGTTCACACATCAAACACGTATTATCCATTTATCCGTGTCACCGTAATTAATCGGTGATTTATCCAGGACATTCACGGACCAATAAAGACTAACGGAAGGAATAATAAAAACAGTAAGCAGTAAACGATATTGCATGCAGTTTGATACACTTTATTTAAAAAAAATGTATTGGTAAATTATTAAACGTAATATACATTTACAACGTGAGACATGTATGAGTTACATCTATGGAGGATATCTTACACATCATATTTATTCTTTACTTACAACCAAATCTGAATGATTGGAAGTTATTAGTTTCAAAAACTTTGGTAATATCTGACAGATAAGTGTATACGTCAGTTCCGTTAAGATTATCATTCTTTTCTTCATAGTCATAATAATAATTTATGTAACCATTGTTTGGACGTATACAAACTGAAAGCCCTGAGTAGTCCACATTTGTGAATAACTCAATCTCCTCATTTCCAATAATAAGCAAAGAGACAAAGCTGTTAAGTACTCGCGTATCATTCAGATAAGTACTCTCTAGTCCTTCAGCGTACTGCTCCGGATAGGTGACGAGTGCACTAGCTTGGTAGCTTGCAGTTGAGCCAACAATCTTGACAGATCTGACTTTTCGTCCTGTATTTTGATAAGCGCAATTGTTATAAAGAGCATCTACACCAGCCGATGCATTTGATTTTCCTGACAATATGGTGCTCATGCCAGTGAAGTTTTCAAATTCGTATCCCATCCACCTGAAATTCAAACACCGAAATAAATTAAATGTGAAAAAATCCATTATTCCAATGCATTTGATTCCAAATGACTACTATATTTTGCTCTTACATTCCTTCCGCACAAGTTCTTAAGTTGTAGTTCTTTATTCCCATTTTTGCTGTCAAGTTGGCTTCATCTTGTATTGTGATCAATTCACGCGCCACCTCTACGTACTCATCTCCATAACCTTCGCTTTCATAAAGCCTAATAACTGGTCTGCAGGCAAGAGTATAGCCAAAAAGAACAATGGAAATTGCAGCAATAAACGCTTTCATTTTGAATCGATTTAAGTTTTTGAGATTATTTCAGCTATTCAAAAATAAAGCAATTAAGTTACAGTTGAATCAGAATCTACCCTTCCGTTAAAACTTTATTATCTGATGCATCAACACCAAGTATCCGTAGGTATTTATAGGTTTTGAAGTTGTATTGTCAAATCAATACACTTCATCAATACAATTTCGTGGCTTATCTATTCGGTAATGACAAAATTCTGTACATGGTGTACTTTTGTAGGCAGATTCATCTTCAATATTCACAGATCACAGATAATATACTTGAGGTTTTGTAAACACTTGATCGTATTAACGTGAGCAAATCGATTTTGTTTCATCATAATTAACGTCACGAATCCGACTTTGAAGTACTGATATACCTATGGAAGTTCTTACCTGTTATTTGTTCTTGTATTTAGAAGTCAGCTAAATATTAAAGTTCCTTAAACTTTTCATCTCTAAAGAATCTCTATCTCCATTACATCCATTATTCATAATATATCTTTGTTCTTTTCAACCCCAATATCGTTGAAATATTTAATGTAATCAAGCTACTCACTTTACTACTGACCCAGCTATATTCATGTTCACATGCCGGTCTTCATCACATATTGCTTAATACACTCCCAATCCAAACATTTTCTAGTTTAGTCAGTCATGCAAGCTTCCGCTCTTCAGCACTCTGAGTTGTAAGACTCTTGTACTTATAACTTCCTTGTATAGCTTCGGAACTCTGAGTTTGAAAAAATCCAGATGCCTACTTTTCAAGACTAGTCAATTCTTCATTTTTTACCGTTTTAGAAATATAAACAAGTTGACTGGAAATGTTCATGCAAATGTATCAGAACATGTTAACATCACATGCACTTTTGGATTGAACAATATAAAAATCCAAGACAGTTTCTTCTGCTCCCTGAGGTTACAAAGCTGACTCCACCCAGTGCACGAATATTTGTAGTACATTTCCAAAAAAGTATCTGATTTCAACAAGTGCATTGCTTCATTTGTACAAATATATAACTTTGCATTTGCTATAAATTCCCACTAGTTCATTGCATTGTAAACAAAAAAGGAGTACATTTTTAAATTGATTTGGTTTTGCAGTCTTTCACAGAGCAAGCTTATAGTAAGCATTGATGAAAAAAGGTTTAGGATGGTGCGAATAGTATGTTTTATTGTTCTCTCTGCCATGATTCTAATGCAAATATAAGGGCATCGCATTCAATTGGAAGTTGAAAAAATTTTAAGATAAGTTACTGGAATTTCAATCGGGCACATGAAGGTTATGGGATTGCATGTACATTACTATACATTTTATACAAACATTTGTGCGTGCTGATGCTGAGTATTCCTTATTCCGTGTCTATTCTATTCCAAGATTTTTTATGAGGAAGTCATTGTGTGGGAAGAAGAACCCCATTAGGCAAATAATATATGTGAAGCGAGGATTTCCGAACAAAAATTCTACCTACTCAGGATTATGTTACAAAATTATAAGCACTCGTTCGTGATAGTACTGCCTACTTTCAGCTGGATCATGGAAATTCAAACAAATAAGTAAAAGAAGTAATACAATAGCAACTTTCCCCAGCAAGTGTTTTCAGTACCTATGTGGACGTTAACCTGTGAACTTTCAATTTACAAAAGTGTAATAAAACATTAGCTAATTTAAATATTATTAATAGTGATCATGTGAATCTATTACATGATTTCTTCACAAGGACCAGTTCAAGACACCCAGACACGAAAGATTTCAGGTATAGTTGTATATAACTCAATATTTGAATATTTGGTATTTTCGAAAATCGTATGGAGATTGTGATTATAGGATTGAGTGGGTTTATTTCATGTACATTCCAGATTTCCTAAAACGTACAAGTTCATTTAATGAGTAAACAATCTCCATAATTGGAGACTTATTAGTACCTCTTTGCAAATTGCAACGCATATATCATAGCGTATCATAGCTAAACCGTTCTGCAATGAAAAACAGACGTGATAGCTATGGTCTTTGATCAACTTGAGCAACCTTAAAATTGAAAGGTGACTCATGATCTGCAGCAGCAACGAAAAGGCTATTCATATGTAAAATTGTCCAGTAATTGATCAGTGTAATGTTGGCAGATACTGATCTCCACTTTTACTAGTCGGTATGATTGCTATCTTATAATCTTATTGTGGCTACAGTTCAACATTGTATTGTCTGACATGACAATACAAAAATCGAAGACAAGTTCAAGGCTATCCTTTTCCAAGTTCAACTCTCGTGTAATTTATATCTCACGATAGAAATCTTGGGACTGCACTGCCAATGCCAACGTCATGAAATCGTAGCAAGACGAAAAAATTTAAGACAGTAATTCTCATATAGACAGATATAGAGAAATAGCGTAGGATTGTTTTAAGTGCATTTTAAACAATCCAATCCGACGAAAGAGATTGATACACAACAAACGTGGAGATGCAAAAAATCAAGCGTATAAGTGCAATACCAAATTACCATATAATGCATCATGTTCATTTCATTTCTATAAAGTGCTATCGTCGAGTTGGATGACAAGAAAAGATATTTGTTTAACTTTTGGATACGTAACTGTGGAGGTGAAAGAGTTATAAAGCTATTGACAATGCTTAACAAAATGTTTACTGCATAGAGAATCTACGAGAAAGCTGAAATGGCACTTATATATTTATTTAAAATCAAGAAGTATTTTAGAAAAGACCCATGAATACGGCTAGCTGAGGTTTGTTTGAGATTACGATTTACAAGGATGATATGTCAAGAAGTTCTTTTTCTTTTAGGAAATCCGCATATCATATAATATAATTTCTAGTAAGCCGACCAAACGAACCTAATTCTCATTCTAAATTGCTTGTGGGGGTGAATCTGATAGACGGGCAATTGTGGCTGGGTTTCTGAGGAAGAACAATCGTCAGTAAAGAGTGTGCAGGCACACAGCAAGACATTCGCATTGTTTTTTTTGGTTGACTGTTGTGTAGTGTTATTTCAGAGTTCTCCATACGCGTCCATTGGAATGATAGCCTGGTAGTGATAGCCAAAGTAGAAAATTTGCATGTTTTACATTGACATGACAGTTACAACTGAATAGAAAAGAATTCAAAGATCCAAAAGAATTTTTCATTTATATGAAATCTTTTAAGTTGTTAAATGTGAAGGTGAGTAGTGGATAAGATATGTGTTTGCACTCTTCAACCTTTTGAGACTTGTTTATGCAGTTTGTAGATAAGTAAAAATTGGTGGATAAATGGGAACCTTGAGGCTAATGTGTGTGTTGTTGTTTTTTTCAAAAATTTGATACAACACCAAACTATTCAGCGCACTTAGGTAATCTACTTTGACCATTTTGCACCAAAATCAACTGACAAGCTAGACATTCAAGTAGAGTGAGTGGACAACAATATATTGTGGGTAGAGGATGAAAGTGTGCATGTTGTTATTCGCTTAACAATGAAATTGATACAGATGTCTTGTCCATACCAACTTCTGTCGAAGGTTTGAAAGAATTTCACTGGTTTCATGTGATCTCAGCAGGATTCTTGTAAAAAATAATTTTATACATTTCATCAACCCATAAGATATATTCATATAACTTTTCATTCTCAACGATTCTGATATGCACAGTAGAACCTAAGACGAGTGGTTTTGCAAGTGCATACTAAAACATAATTTAATGAGCCTTATGGGCTTTACCTTTGGGCTAGCATAAGAAAGAGCTGTGATAGTAGTTGAAAAGTTTCAAGATGAAAAACCGGATTGATTGAACATTATTTGGTGTGGTGTACATTTTGTAATAAAGCACCTTCTGTATATGAATCTTTTTCTGCATAATAAATATACATATTCAATTCCAAAAAAATTGTTGCAAATGCGTGTAAAGTGTAAATGGGCTGGCTGAGTGAGTTGACTAGAGTATTAGCTATAATACTTACTACTCGGATATTTTGTTCAAAAGCCGATATTACATCGTTCCTAATGGATTGCAGATTGTACTTCAACAGGATTACCAAAACGGAATAACCGATAATTTCATCATCATCAATCCTCAAAAACTTGCAATGTAATATATATTATTATATCCATTTTTATCTATTAGCAGCCCATCCTCTAATGGAATTTTACTCATTTGCTCCAATCATATCACCTCCTCTCTTTTCTCCCTTAAAAGCTCATTGTCACATTGAGATATCAATATCTCCTGGTTTTGATATCAAATTCATTGTGTCTACATTAGTTCATATTGTAAAGCTGGTGTGTATAAGCATTTTCACTTTCATAATGCCTTAAGAGAAAACATACATACATTAAACATTTTGGATGATCATGAGAATCACTGTAATGTTCCCGTCTTTTTCCTCTCCTCCTCTTTCTTTTTCTCTTCGTCTTGTTTTTTACAGCCTTCCAATGATTTATCATTCAGCACGGTTGCGAAATACTGAAATACAACACGAACTATACAATGTTGTTTCAGTAAAAAAAAGTTCATTTACCCATCATCGGTCACTGTGCATAATATTCATTTGGTGTTCCACTCAACATAAACTTTATATGCTTAGAGAGCAGCTGCATCTTATTAGCAATATACGTATGTATAATATGTATAGATAATGCATGGGAAGCTATGAAGCGATACCTTTAATGGAATGAAATGCATCAAAAGCATTCTCTAAAACAAGATGCACTCTCAAGATTTATGGGTTTTGGGCAATGGATAAATATAAATAATAAATATTTATGATTATGTTTGATGTACAATCCTTTTAAGCAAGCACACGTTGAGTCTTTTCGTGGAAGGATTGCACTATGTGGATTCATTCATAATTTATTTAATGTTTTGTCTTATGGGTAAACTGTCTTAAATCATTTTTAAACTGTAACGGCCTTTCTTATCCGATTTCGCACATTTTTGGAGGCTACATATACAACACAAAACCTTTTATCAACCTCTTTACAGTTGTCAGATAAATCTTCTAAAATGATAATTTTATGGAATTTAATCGAATAATGATTTAATGCGTGGTTTTCGGATTATTACGTTCAGCAGTAAGATGATGAATATGATGATTATGATCCGTGAAAATGGGGGCTTATAAGACAAGCCTTTTTTAATATTCTACATCAACATCCATTTAGATTCTATGAGTGTAGGTTTAATAGCCAGTTCAGTAGCATTCTCGTCCTTTCCAAAATAGTTCACTAACTGACTGAACTCCGTTCACCGTTTGACGTCGATTTGCACATGCGTTGGTGGGCATAGTTTTGTTATGATTTTTATTATCAATCTGCATCGTAGATCGTATGACGCTTTATCCGTCAACATCTACCGATTTTCATGATTTGATTGAGGGCTGTGTGTTTAAAAAATAATGAGGTATATTATTCTGCTTTCATCATCATCCATGCATTTAGCCAAACAGGCAAAAAATTTCGTCTCAAAAAGGAAATCCTATCTATGATGCCAGATGAGATGTGATGTTCATGCGTTACATGAGTAGCTTTCACAAACTGCATCTTTGGATATGAACTCAAGATATCATTTTAGGAGATTTGTATCACAATTTGCGTTTAAGGATTTTGTTGTTCTTACTTTTCTGCAAGTCATACCAATTTCATTCGTATTTAGCATCCTTTATCGTCAAAAAGATCTAAAAAAGAAGAAAAAGTTGACAGATATTCATAT
>JAQGAP010001238.1:0-21714 GCA_034697805.1 Orchesella bifasciata | reverse complement strand
GTTTTGAATGAACGAAGTCGGGACGCGTGCATTTTAAATGGCATAAAAATGCACGTTGCTACCACAGCCATTAAATATTTTTTTTTAAATTATCCGGTCCTGATAATTGCCTTTACTTAACAAAGCAATATTATCCTTATAGGATAATTGTACCTTAATATTGTAACGACACGATTACGGATGCAGTACAAAAATCAACCGAGTAATTGTCACATTTTATTCATGAAATTCATCACCATCATCATTGTAATAGCTACAACACCATTAAACACAACTAAAATCATAATGAGTGTTAGGTAGAACTTTTCCTTAGCTAAATTTACGACTTCCGAACTCCCGATTTCTTCTATTTGCAGAATGAAAACATCATGAATTACTTGCTGATTCTGGCGAGTTGTAATATCTTAGAAAGTCCGGTGTCTTTCCACTTCTTCTCCGTTGGGTTTGGAAGCACCGAGGGCTGTTTTGATTCCTCACCCTCCTCCCACCATTCCTTAGGCTCCGGAAGCTTATCTCCTGGAATTTCAATCTGCGTCAAACAAATTTCTCATTTAGTTGATGCAATTATTATCTACTGCCCCGATCTCTCGCTCATATTGGTTAAATATTTACTTACACTCCCAGGAGGAACAGAGACCTTGGCCCATTGTTTGTCAATCAGGAAGTTGGCCCGATACCAGTTCACGTATACTCGGGAATCCATTCCGGAAATTGATTGTTTCTTTTCTCTTGTCTGTTCTGAAAAGAATATTTAAACTCAAAGATTATTCTTAAAAGAAAGTGTCAAAATAAAAATCCAGAAGATTGTGGATAATCTTCACTTGTTTGCCAGTTCAGACAGCAATCGGAAATTGAAATTAAACCACGATTAGAGGTTCACGTAACAAATCCACAACACTAAACAGTTGTGTTCCTTAGCGGGGTTGAAGTCCTTCAGAAGAATTGGTGGGGTATTTTGAGACGTTGTTAGCTAGACATCTTTTCCTTTGTTCGTGCTTAGAATGCATTATTTGATACAGCATGCAAAATTGTTTATTGCTGACGAGAGATTGACGAGAGTACAATTCAAAGCTAATTTTTAGACGACTGTTCTCTCATAATCATGGTACAGTTTTTTTGTGTCAAGATACCAACTGATTAACTAATTTCATCTTTATTCTAACTGTTGAATGCTTGGTTAAAAAGAGACTTGGCATCATCTAATACAACCAATACCGTACTTTTTACACGGCAAGTTTTCAGGGAAGCTTTCATCTTTCGCTCATATAAAAGCATTGGCAACGCCAAAATTGGAATCAAGCCGGAATATTCAGCTCATTTAAGCTTTTGAAGCTACTCCAACCATTAAAAATTCGAAAAATAGAACTGGGACGTGGTAAACGAGCAACCAAATTTTAAATGACAAAAACGTTGCTAACTTTTCATACGCGTTTTTTCGAACACAATTTTGCTTAAACGTTAACTTTGGGGTAGATTAACTTCAAGACGTTGAATGAGATTATCGATATTTTGAAAATTTAATTGTTTTGCGATCTCTTCTTAACAGGAGGTGGTATTTTACAGGGTGAATAATATGCAGATTTCAAAACTATGCTGCTTTTATGCTGTGTCTTCCGGAATTTAATTGTAGCTAGATAGATGCTGAAAGGGGAATATTTGTTGTCTAATGGAAGCACTGAAATGGAAAAGGCAAGGTAGTTTAATTAAATCAAATATTTTCAATCGTTATAGAAGTTACTAGACTCATTTTCACCTTTTGTTGTCGTGTTTCAGAAAGGTAAATGACATGGAACTAGCAATTTAGTAAATAATTCGAATGCAATTCATAACATATGAATACTTCTAATACTCTAATTTTTTGCAACATATAGGGTCACAATTGGTGGATTTTTTGTTGGAATTAGTACTGAAAGCATTTTTTTAAAAATCAATCTTAGTACATCTTCAGCAGTTAAAAGCATGCCAAAGAAATAAATGTACAGCATTTTTGTGAAATGACGTAACTTTTAAAAAGTACAATTAAAAAAATTAAATTCTTTTCTTGTTTCTAAATTATGATTTCAATTTACTTAACTGACAATTTGAATCTGAACTTAATAAGAAAGCTACTATGATAAACTTTGTGCCGTATTCTTCATAATAAGTCAAACGATAGTGGAATGTGACATCAATATTTCCACATGCTTGGTGAGTGGAAATAAGTGTTAAATAGGCGTTAAAAATTTGTTTTGGTGCACAATTGTACATTTTGATGAATTAAACAAATGTTTCAACGTTATAATTGAACGCAACGTACCCATTTAGCCATTCATCATCCGAAAAAAGCTTTTCCACTTATGCTTAGGCAATTTACCAAAATAGACGTCATTCATATTTATTTCTCTGTCTTTATGCTATGAAAAGTAACTCATTGAACTGTGTGTATATTAAATGTATTTGGAAATTATATGGTTGAGTATGCTCTGGAATTTTGTACTTACAAGAAACTAGCAAAAGAGAGGGTTTACTTAATACACAACATCCTTGTCTCCGTCATCATCATCATGACGCATAATCCTTGACCAACATCTTTGAGGAGACTGGAAGAAGTCAGCTCAGCCATTTTATGTCTGAGCCTTGAATATTTATTTACAAGAGACTCTCATGTTTCGATAACGATATCTCACAAAAAGGGTGGTTTACATTTCCTTTGACGTCACTATAAAATCCCATGTTGGGTTCAAAGATGCTGTGTAAAACTTTTTTTTCATTTTGAGTAAATTCTCTGAAAGTTGCACATCAGTTCAGTTCAATAAATACATTGAATTTCTTTTAAATCTCACTTGCTTGGAAAAACCCATAAGTATTTCAGTTCATGGAAAACAACATTATTCGGGGCAAAATGGAGAGTTTGTGGTTACTATTTCTCGTGTGGCCATTGATTCCCATCTGTTTTGCTACAAAAGTGCAATTTTTTGAAGAACCAGACTTTAAAGGTATGGAAGTCGCTACCCTTTTAAATCCTATTAATTAAAGTAATTCAAACATTATCAATGATTTTAAAGGTTACATGTACGAGACCACTGTATCCTCCCATTACTGCACGAATTTACCTGATTACGCTATGGATACCCTCGGATCTTTGAATACTACCGACTGTGTTGTAGTATGCCCTGTTTTAAACTGCCATGAAACACCTTGTTACATCATAGAGTCAAATGTTCCAAATTTAACTACATTAGTTTTGGATCGCCCTATAAAAGCTTACCGGGGTTGCACATACACTGAAAAACGTGAGGAATTGGATGTATTCATTAGTAGGTCTGTCCCATCTTCCCTTTCTCTGGAGTTTAAAGACGTTTGCACCTGTACCAATTTGCCAAAATCACTCAGGAACTCCAACCAGTATTTGAAAGCAAGTTCTGGGGGAAAATGTGTACAGTTTTATGCAGAAGAAAGTTGCAAAGGGAAGTATAAAACATGTGGTGACTACGGGAATCTGAAATATTTCGAAGGAAAGAAGATTGGATCATTTAAACCTTGTAATTTTTCGAGTAACTGTTTAAGGTACGCCATTAAAGCCTCTATGATAGCTTATAAATAAGACTTTAAGAGTCATCAAGAGTTTGGTTTGTCACTTTTAGAATGAATGCAGTTATGACCAAAATCGAGCCAACCAACATCACTGAGAATTTTCAGAATTTTGCCACAAACCTTCCTTTGACAGCCCCTCAAATGATTTGTAACAATGGTGCAGCAACAGTGGAAGTGGATTATTCAGCTGAGAAAGAAGTAAAAGAAATGTTTCAATTTGAGTTTGCGGAAGAATTCAGCCAAATAAATTCCCTGAGTTTTGATGCAGGAGTTATGATCAAAAGTAATGAATTTTTTTCGGGGAATTTGAAGAGTGCTCTTTTTGAAATACAAAACGGCTTACTATCCAAATACCAGACCAATTCAGTCTGGATGGAAACACAATCATTCGGAATACAGAGAGCAACGAAGTTTAAAGTCGAGAAAAAAATTAGCATGCTACCCCATTCCGAGTACAAAGTCACGTCTTTTGTAAAGGTTGCAAATAACGTTGAAATCAATTATCGTGTCGAGTTCAAAATATCAGGCATGATAAGGTCACAATCAGAAGTTAAGATGAAAACGTCAGAAATTCGGGGAAATTTGAGAAACATCAAGTTTGTTCGTGATTTGGATGATTTCACCGTTTTGGCAGAGACAACTGCTCAACTCAAGGCAAATTTGGGACTGGAAGTAGTTGTTGACGCTGTGGGTGCAAATATTGATACTTGTTCCGATAAGACCGAGTAGTCAAAACATTCTACATAACTGGTTCAAAAACCGCATGTAATTATATTATATTCCCATTCATACTAGTTTGAACAAGGCGTTTCATTTATTGTTAAAGTGCAATTTCAACTAAAGATAACCAAGTTTTTCAAAAAGAGTGTCTGTTTTAGTAATAAACCGTTACACTCAATTACCACGTTTTATCATTTATTATCAATTTACGTCAAACGTCTTATTGATGTTTATGAACTATTACTTCGAACGTTGTGCAACACAATTTTGCCATGAATCATGGAAGGCTGTGTCGTTATCCAGAACAAATGGGCATGTGCATCATAATCGCGAGTAGAACAAACTGTAAGCAGAGAAATGTATACTATGCATTGCAAAACTCAAGGTTTTTATCGTCACCTCAATGTTAGTTTTAAGATAAGCTAAACGTGGACTCGTTTTTTGCAGCTAACAGAAAAGATACTATTGGAAGATAAACAAATACTTTAAACACACAATGCACATTAATTATCAATGTGAATTTGTCATTTTCCAGTATAAATATAACCATTCATCATGCTCATCATCATGGATTTTTTTTTGTATTATTAGGTAAGCCTGATGACACTTGTTTTGTACATGCTCTTTTGCTTACGCATTATTGTTGTCGCATAATAGGACTACTCTTTCCTCTTTTTTAGAACAAACATTTGTGTTTGAACCTAGAATGTAGGAGGAGCCTAGCTCCGCGATGTGAACATGAGAAATTAAGATCTGAACTAGTCGTTTGGAGCACGTTATTGCAAGCACGACTATTTACTTCCCTGACGCTCACGCCAGAGGAGCTGTTCCATCACGACGAGGAGAGCAGCTTGGGAAGTCACTCGGCATTTGGACAGGAAAGAGTGTGCAGCTCAAAAATCTTGAGTGTATATATTTTCTGAGAATTGAACCTTTTTGTAATAAAATATTATAGAAAATCGAAACCTGCCAGTCCGCCTATCAGCGACACAGAGACTTAAATTTAATTATTCATATTCACTATTATTCATATCATTCACTGAATTGTACGGTGTACTACTGAATCTTATCCAGCGATACGTTATATGGGCCTTTTGTGCAGAAATCCGATACAGTGACAAGAAATTGGCTATTTACAGCTAGGTCTTCCAGTGATCGTTGGAAGTGGCATCCCTTTTCGAACTTGGGTTTTCACCCTTTGAAAGCATATTATGCAACAATTGTCAAAATGTCATTAAAAATGTTTTTATTTATGCTTTGATAATGAGAAATTCTCAAATGGCCCCATTAAGATATGTCTTGCATTCTTTTTTATCATCGTCAAGTTTAGTGAAAGTTCAATCAAGTAGAAAGTGCTTGTGTCTTTCAGAACATTGTCTGCAAGCTACTATGTTATTGCTGTCTACTATATTTAAATTATCCACAAATTGGCAAACTCATCATCATCTGTGTGTCAACGATATTATTCGTAATGTTTGGATCGGTCACAAAAGTGATAAGCAAACTGGTAGACGAGCATTTTAAACTGAAATATAAACGTCTTTCGATGGCCCTAAAATATCAATCAAACAAAAGAGAAAGCAGTGAAAGACGGACTCAGAAAGCTATTCAGTAGCAACTATGGAGTTTGGGAGACCTATTTGACGCCTTGAATAAAGAAATTTGCCGATAATGTACGGAAAAAGGTGCAGTCTTTTATGAAAAAAATACACAATACGTTAAATAAAAAATGAGTAATACGTATGAACGATTATATTATCATTTTATTCATAATGCTCAAGAACAGTGGGCTGTATTTACACAAAAAGTTTCTTTAGAATCTCATCCAATACAGAGCAGGTTTTTATTCACGAGAAAGCTTCTAAAAATACACTCTTCGGGAAAATTTTCTTTTTCGGGTTGTGCACACCTGAAGTAAACCCTGCGAAGATTTGGGAGCAATTCAAACCCCCTTCTTGCAACTGTATTTTTGTTCCTTATGACTTCTCCAGAGATCACACTTAACTCTTCCAAATGAGGAAATTTCTTTTCGACTAAAGGCCAGAACCAGTTTGTTAAAATGTTTCCGTAGTCCGTACTCAGCCTTACAAGTTTTGGCAAAACTTCATCAAAATTCTCAGAGAGAAAAAGAGAGGGTTCAAAGAGAAAATTCTTCCACGACATATTTAGAGGCACAAGAAGGTGGAGATGTTTTAGCGTAGGAGCAAATTTATTGAGGGTTTTCCCAAACTCGTTTAGTTGTACGTAACAATAAATAGGACCATAAATTGCAATTTCTTCTAAGGGCCAATCAACTTGTGAAAGAACAGAAAAGCAATGTGAATCCAGCGTTTCAATCGCTAATCGTTTCAAATTTGGAACACGGGAGGAGAGCACGATCCTATCCACGATGTGAAATAAATTTGCTCCACAAACGAGTCCATTTAGCTGCTTTCCATAACGTTGAAATAGAAACCGGTTGAAGGATAACCTAGCCTCTTTAGTGTCCACAAAACCTTCAATATCCAACATTTCCAACTTATTCAGCAATGGCCACCTCATTTCCGTTAATCTAGTCTCTTCGCAGTCGTTCCACATTCCACCTTCATCCTCCAGTTGTCCGTTAATTATCAGAATTTTCAAGTTTGGCAAGAAATTTAGCATCTCCAGAAAATGACGAACCCCGCTTCCTAAAACTTTTCCGTGAATACTAAAATTGAGGGTGGTGATATGATGCCCAAACTTGCTGAGCAGTTTCTTCTGCATTTTTCTCAATTCATGCTCAGCTAGGTTTGCCCCTCCGCTGGAATTAAGGCTTACAAACTTGGTTAAAAATGGCGTAGACATTGAATTACTTTCAAAGTGAGTTAAAAATTTGGTAATATGTCGGCCACTTGTAAACTCATAGCGTGGTCCAATTTTGTTAAGAAACTGTAGTGTGTTATCCTGCACATCGGTTGGCCTTGTAGAAATGTAGCTGCTATTCATTTGATTTTGCAATTCGTAAAATTTGTTTGAGCTGGTGAAGTTTGACGCCAACACTTTGTCAATTGCAGATTTTGTTTGGGAAGTAACTGAACGCCAAATCAGGAAAGAGTGAAGGTTGAACTTGACTTGTTTCAGAAAAATTGGTAAAACCTGTAAATAATTGAGAAATGTAGAAAAAACATGCACATTCCTATTAAACGGAAAACTAACAAGCAATTAATTACCAGTGGAAGAAGTGCACTGGTTGTGTATGGTTTGAGTAGCTGTCTCCAATTTTCGCAGCTATTTATCACAGAAAGAAAGTCACTTGGGGCCAATTCACAGAAGATTTTTTCCCAAACCTGCAACGAAAATTAATGGAACCATTTTTTTAATTTTAAAATGAGCAGCAGCTTTGATTGTAAAAGTAAACGTTTTGAAAAATCTTACCTCGGGTGGTAAATTACGGTGCAATATTTCTATCGTCTCCATCCTGTTAATTTTTTCAGAGTTTTCACAAGTTTCAGCTTTATTTGCAGCCATTGCACTAAATTCAGTCTAACCCAGTATAATATTTAAAATATTCTTTGCAAAATAGAAGTAATTAAATTAATTTAAAGAATTTCACTATGAAGTTTTCTGGGTGAATGCAAAATATTCTGTATGTACCAAGTGAGCGAGCTTCGCTACAAACATCAGCATCTGGTTCTCTTCGTACTACTTTTACGCATGATGAAAATATCGATCGGCCGAGTGCAGAAAAGTATAGAGTAACGTTGAAAAGGGAGAATGTAAACTATGTAAGAGTGGCAAGGTTATATAGATATACTTTTGCAGTATTGATCTTTCTGTTTTTGCAAGGAAACCATGTATGGCAGCATATTGATATGATGACATCATACGCGCTTGAAAAAATAATTTTCGCTGCAATTCTTTCGGTATGTTTAGTAAACTAATCAACCCAAATATTATTGAAATTAGATTTTTATGCTCTCTTTCTCATCAACTGATTCTCATAAATCGTTATTTTTACGTTTTTCTGAAAACAGATTACAGATGGGAAAAGTAATTCAAGCATTTTAAGTATTTTAAAATGCACAACATTATTCAAATCATAAAAGTATTTTTTTATTTGAATAGGAACTTAGATAAACGACGGAATGTTCTCAAAATCTTAATTAACCGAAAGTTGCATTTTTACTTAGATAAAGTGAAACAGAATTTCCAGTGAATCACATTGCATTGTACTTTACACCATTCTTTCTCTCTAATTTTTTATCCCACAAACTGACTGCGGATATATGGCTTCAACAAGAAGGGATGAATAATCACCATTTAGCAATGCAGAAATGCGTAGAATTACACGTCATATATGAATGTTAATATGCACAAGTATCAATATTTAAGATTAGAAATTGTTTCAAAGTTAATTATTACTAATGGTAATATAGTCGAGGTTCATCTACATTAAGCAGTTCTCGTCATTTTAAACTTACATTGATAACAGAGAGAAAGTCAATTGGGTCCAAACTTGAAAACGCCTTTTCCCATGTCTATTATAAACAGTATATGTTTAGATTATCTTGAAATTACGTATAGATTGTATCATAAATTAGTTTTGATGCTACAGTTTGCAATGAGATGGTATGCAATGAAAAGCAGACATATCAGTTATTGTTTACGGAGAATGCCGTAGGCAGAAAGAGAAAGCAAAATAAATAATGAGCATAACCGTATGGTGACGTGCAGATAGCATGAAAATAAATTACACGAAAATTCATGGTACCAATTGGGTGGCAAATTTTGCTTTATTTTACGGCATTGCTAAAATCTTTCAATTGTAAAAGAGCCTCTGTTAGGCCTGGTGAATATGTTTTCTATTTTACGAAAGCGAATTTGTGTATTTCATACATAAACCTTTTATAATACGAAGGATGACACATATTACTTTGTAACGTGCGTCTCTATTCCATCCCAGGTAAAGAAAACATTATGATGTGTGACCGACAGCAGTCAATCCAACGTTCTGAACTGTTAGAGATAAATATCGTAATGTTTGTCATTCATATTAAATAATGTTTGTCATCGTGATCATCACCCCTTATTTATCTGTCTTTCAGTATTCACCCAAACATAACACATAAAGGTTTACGAACCTACCGAAAGTCCGTGAAAGTAGTGTTGCTTTTTCTTTAACATTTCGGAAATTTAACTTATTTCCCTTATTTTTCAACATGGACTATCATCCCCGAATTCACGATAGGTTTTATTTCTCAACACGTAATCAGCGCAGTTTTCTATCTGTTTGAAAATTAAATTTAGTATTAAAGTTGAATAAAACGGTATGGAAGGCGTAGTAGTTACAGTGGAATTCAGGTATTAACCACAACGTAGAATTACAACCTGTAATAAATAAACTTACCATATATTTCTCAGCCCACATGACGAAATAAGCTTATTTTAATTATAAAACCTGACACAGCTGAGGAAACAGTTCCGGATTACCTCAAAGCACGCCATATCCATGTCTAATTTTCTTATTTCTTTCAAGATATGCTGAATCTAAGTCGCATTAATTTAATTCTTTTCGTTGGACTGGAGTTGACTAACTGACAGACCCAAATCAAAACGTAAATCATACTACTTTAATCCGAATTAAGTTTTCTACGGATTCGCTTCAGTGATCTTTCCACGATGCTTTCCCAAAAGATTTTAGAAACTTATGGAAAATCTACAAAATTAGTCTCAAATTTTCCTGGTTTTCCCATTGGGTACAATAAGACAACAGAGCAGTTAGAGAAAACTAATAAGGGGATCTCATTGACCTTTCCATCACTGTACCTGGGAACTTTGGGCACAGCCATTTTGGTCAGCCTGTGTTTTGCAGAGGCAGATGAAAACATTCTCAATAAATGTCTGCAAGCGTTCTGGTCATTGTTTATCCTATTTGTGGCTTACTCTAATTGGGCAACTAAAACCCAGTTCAAAAATATTATTTTATTGTTCAACAATTTTCCTTTGGTCGAGATCACCATGACTAGAGGTAAATTTACGGCAACATAAACCATTAAATGAAAATGTGATTTGTGTAGTGGGATTGATTAATTATTCTTGTCTAACTTTCAGATTTTGGCACTAAATACATTGCAGATGGGAAACTGCGAGCTGCAATTTTAAGTTGCATTTTTGTCCTCAAGCCCGTTCCCATAATGGCCATTTTATGGGCAATAGGCACGATTCTAATGCCATGTCAGCCCGTAAATTTCTTTTCATTTATTACCCCAAAATCTCTGTGCAATTGGAGTGGATGGGTTACAAATGAGCCCTGGACAAACGTTTGGAACTGGGGAATGAAAATATTGCTTGGGGTGTTCAATTTCCTTACCTTTTACATAGTGCTAATCCCCGGTCCTCTGCAAATTGTGCAGATTTTATTGGGAGCAATGTGTCTTCGCGCAAACCTCATGATGTTTTCAAAACTTATCTCAAAGAAAATGAACAAGCAAAGTACAACCAAAGCTATGATATTCTATCGCCAAATCCAAATTCTTACCTGTCTCTACAACTGGATTCATCAACATGTCATATTGCCCCTAATGTTCGCAATCTGTTTTGGACAAATTTTAATTACATTCATTACAATTCATTGCATGACCTCATCATCAGCTTCTATTTCGGTGTTTCCACTTCTAGTTTGCTTGACTCTTGTTGTCGATGCTGCTTGGGGAATTTTTATTACATTTGGATTGGGGTCCGAACCATTTGCCAAATCGACTGAAGCTATAAAGTTGGTTCAAAAGAATAAATCGATAATGCATGATAAGATTTTTAGAAGGGTGTTGCGGTCACTACCGGTTCTCAGACTGAATATTGGGAATGCGAACTTCATTGCTCAAAACACGGCATTGAATCTAGAAGATTTTTGTATTAGACGAATAGCGGATCTACTTCTGCTAGATTAACTACTGACTGTTTTTAGAACAAGTTTGTGAAGAGATAGAATATAGCAAATTTGAAACAAAATATTTATGTATATATCTTTTACTTTATAATATTAAAATCCAAATATCAAGTGGTTATATCTCCGTGAACTGTTTAAAAAACTAATATAAAATAAATAAGAATGACTCATTGTTCATTTAATTGCTCGTTTTAGTTTATTTGTTCACGTCTTCATTGAATGTGGACTAACTGATTTTCAGCTCTGCTGCCCACATTCCAACTGTCCTATTAATATTTTACAAAAGTATCAATTAGGTTTCCCCTCTCGTCAGCGTTTCGGTAACGAGCGGATTGTTCTACTTTCTCCAGATTTAATTATCTTGTTTACTGACAGGCTGGCTTGCCGAACTAAATCCACGAAGTGCGTAATTAATTTTGATAATGTTTACTTTACTTAATAAGCGGAAAACACAGAGTTTTACATACCGCTTATTATGACAACATGACAACTGCAGCACCCCTTTAATTGGAAAAACATTAAAATGTGTGACCGTCAGTGAGAGATAATTATACGGCCGTAAAGCGTTGTTTTCAACTTTTAAAACCTTTGTAGCATAATTTGATTCGTTACACAATATAATCAATCAGATTAAATGAATATTATGGACCATGTGATGTGAATACTAAACAATTTAAAAAATAAAAAAGTCGTACATGCACGCATATGCGCAACTATTTATTAGTATTTTTTGCGTTATATCAGAGAATTTACCTCCGCCTGGCCATGATACAATGCGAGGTCACGTTGAAAAATAACTGTAATTCCAGTTTTATTTCTAGACTAATTACTGGGTATTCAACTACCAAGTTTGAAATTGAAAGAAATCCGTACCAATGTACAAGACTTCCTACTAACATCCAATATCTTTGGCATCAATGCTTTCAAAGAAAGAAGTGGAGCTTTCACTTCCAAATTTAAAAAAAACGGAGTTGACAGAAACTGCAGTAAAGTTACATGTGTTTGCACAGCGGCTAACACAACTCCCTTTAATTGTAGATCTACCCAATTGTGAGAAATTCATTGAAAATTCTAAATTTACCAAATATCACAGAGCTATATGGCAATCCAGTCATTTTGCAAGTGTTTTTCTTTGCTTATTCTCGTTTGGTCAAATACTCAAAATTCATCTCAACTCCGAAAACACAGCAACCAATAACAAACACTTTCAATTGGATAGTCTCGAGGCGCTCTGTGTACATTTTATAATTTTCACAGTAAATATGGGAGGTATAGCTTCCTACCCGGAATTTCGCTACCCTAAAGACATTATTTTCTTAACCACACAAAGCCTAAAGTTTAGTGCGTCACAAAGGAAACTTTCCCCACCTCTAAAGCCCCCTAATGGATTGCTTTCACCTAAAAAAGCTTTCATTTATTCATTAACATTTCTTTATGTGGTTATCATTCTATCCCACTACACCATCCCGTTTCTGTGCCCGTATGACCCAGTTCGTACAATATTTGGCTCAAAAAATTTAGAAAACCACGAGAAACTACTTTTGAAATTCATAGGTTCGCTGGTTATTGGAGCTCCCAGCGCAATAGGATTGCCTATTGCGCCTATTGCGTGTGGATTGGTCCACACAGTTCGTAAATATATTTTAGGAATTTTATTTTCGAGAAAAAGAGGAAGATTCAGATTAAGAAGCTTTGAATTCAAAACTTTCTTGTCAATGCATCGCCAATTTCAGATACTCCTTTGCGTTTGCAACCAGCTTTCCTTGATTACGGTAAATAACTGTTTGTTTAATGCAGGGGTGTTATTTATCACGTGCTTTTATATTGTTGTAAAAATGCAGGAAAGGCTTCCCCTGCTTGTTTACATTGGAGCTGCTACTTATATTAATTATACTTTATGAGATTACGGTTTCACTGATCTTATCAATGGCTGCTGCTCTATATGAAAAATCCAACAAATTTCACCGTTTTTGGCGATGTGTTCTTAAGGCCAGAGGAGAACGGCTACAACTAAAATCCTGCATGGTTTTAGCTTACAAAGCGGGACCCATTTGGGTGATCAAGAAGCGGGCTGTTTTGGATATTAATGATACTCTTGTAAATGCCACTGCGTCGTTAATTTTAATGAAGAACTGATAAAAAGGATTCTAACAATGTAAGCTATACAGAAAACAAGGCTCACAAAAATACTTTAGTATAATTTATTCCAAAAAAATACAATATGAATATAATAATTTCATTTTGTGTACACAATCATATCATTATTACAATAATTCTAGCCAACGAAAGCAAATGCCCTTGTTAAAATGAATCCCAGACTTGATTTGCTTACAAATTTATTGATTAAATTTGTGCATTTATTTCCTCCCACTCTTTATCTCGTGCAGGTGCATTGCTTATGTCTCATCAAACAATCAACAATAGGAACCCCAACCCCATTAAATACAGAATTGAGACCATAGTTCACTGTAAGTTTGGCATTTGTCTCAGCAATAAGTGTATAATTATCTTCACTATTGACAAAAGTAAGATTTGCCAAATGTTGGCGAATGTCCTCCGCATTCATCCTTTCACTGTCAAACTCAGGCCCAATTTCACCCGTGACTTTGAGTTGGACAACGTAATCCATTTCAACGTTTTGTGCCATTTGAACAAATGATGTTACTTCATACTCCGTGCATGGGGGCACACTGATCCGTTTCTGTACTCTGAATTCCCTCACGTTTTCCACAAAAGACGACTTAGTTTGATTCAAAAAATTCGAAGACTGAAACTTGTTCAATAACTCTGCGCGTAGCTTTGGCACCACACCATCTAATAACGGGAATGTTGTCTCTGTAGATGCCGCGAACTGGATAGAAATATTTTGTCTGAAGCCCTGGGAAATCTGAAATTTTGCTGTTTCCACAACCCGCTTTGTGAAGTCGTAGTTGTCCTCAAGCGTTGCGGTGCCATTATTGCGAAACGTCTGTTTTGCAGCAATAGCAACTTCCTTTATTGAATTTGGGACATTTGAAATATTGGATAATGGCACAAAGCTGGTAACAACCGCCTTCAATCTAAATGAAATATAATTAGGAATTAGTTTAAAACCGTGTAATTATTGAACTTTTGGTTACGTAATTTTTTACCGGTAACAGTGTGAGGGAATAATACATGGCTGAATAGATAAAGGTTCTCCAGCAGTAGAATCAGGCTTAAAAATTCCACCGACAGAAATCGTTTTTCGAATATGATACCAAAGAGACGAAACCGAACTTTCTGGGTTGCTGACTTCGTCTTCAAATCCATGGGCAAAGTTACCTTCACAATTTTTGCGCTCAAACACTCTAATACAGTTTCCGTACGTATTTGCTGAAATTGGATTTCCAAGCGTAAATTTTGGTAAATTTTTACACGTGCAAATATCACGAAATCTGGCTATTATTTCCCCATTTAGGTTTGGGGCATTGTGAATATCAAGGTCAATATGGGGTCGACTCTCCATAGTTGAACAAGTTCTAAATGAGTTGACGTAAAAATTGTAATTCTTTAAAGGTGAATGCTTATATTCTAAGGAGTTCAGCTGGGGTTCTTTATCGATGATTTTGAAACCATCGTGAAGGCAATCGCGCTCTTTAAAAACCATGATACATTCCGGAGTTTTTAGGGAACCATTGGCATTCACAAACCAGGTTGGCAAGTTTGTACACTGCTCTGGTGATGTTTCTTCGTGTGAATAGCCTTTAATGGACACATTAATAAATCAATACTTAGGATGTTTTTTATTTCCCATTCATGATGTTTAAATATCACCAAAATCACCTTTAAAATGTTCCTCTACAAAAAACTGCACTTTGTTTGTCGCATTGCAGCAGAAAAACGAACAGAATGCAAACAAAAGTTTCAAAACTTGAAAATTTCTTAAAAGAGTCATTATGATGACGGGAGTTGATGAACAAAATTAATAGAAGCCTTGTTTTGTAGATGAATGATTAATGTTCGTTTTACTCACAAAATGGCAAAGTAAGGAATGATTATAAATTGAATTAGGATGTGTTAATGTGGGGTAACCACATCCTTTCTATTCTAATTTAATCGATGACATAAATATACGTATTTATGAATTTTATCCGTCTTGACTATTCTAAAATATTGTATAATATTGTATACTACTGGATATTTAGTCAGTGTCATTATTTATTAGCAATTTAAATAAATGTTTTGTACTCAATTCACTATTCACAAGAGAAATTTGATTTATTTCCAGAGGAAATGAGACTGGTTTTGGTGTTTCTGAAAAGCATTTAAATATATATAATTGACTTGATGACAGAATCACTTTTCGCATAAACATCTAATAATTAAATTCAATATCAACTCAACGGTAATTTTTTAACATGGAGAGGAAAACCAAGCAATTGCAGTGTACAATTTTTGACGTAAAAATGCAAATACATAAATAATGTCCTGTTCATTTCCACTATATTAATACTAACATTTAAGGAATTTATGAAGTATAATTTCATACCGAAATAGTCAGGGTTGTTAAAGTAAGTAAATATAATTGAATAAAAAAATGAGGGAATTGAAAAGAAGTGTTGCAAGTACGAGACGATTTGCGCACGCGTATTTACACAACAAATTTCAGTTCAAAATCTAAAGTACCTTATAAGTACCCTTTAACATCCACGAAAGGTCATGACTATTAAATTGAGATTTAATTTGTGCCAAAAATATCACATCAATATTTTGCTTTGGTTTTAAACGTCAACACCCACTCTTCTTCTTTTATCGCTAATCCAACAAAGGAAAGGTTGACAATTAATTGATTGACTTCGTATTCCAAGATAATACTAAAAGTCTGAAAATAATTTAATTATATTTTCTGTAAGACCGAAATATTAGCATATATTCATGACAGTTTGTTTCATTCGTTCGTGTTTGGAATACCAAATATTGAGTCAAGTGAAATCTCAACAAAAATGGTCTTAAAGTTAAGTCTAGACATTTTGAAAAACCAAATAGCAATTTCTTATAACCTTCGACTTCAACCCTACAAATGGGAATGGAAAACCGAAACGTTCATTTCCACAACCAACATTCGTCGTAGAAATCAATGGAAAACTTGCATGTTCATCCTTTTCCTCATTTACATTTTTTCAACTGTTCGCTTTGTGACAATAATTTTTCGAGGTAGCGATTCTCCGACATTCTTGCTTCTGAACATCCTATTTCTTTCAATTCATGTAAGTTGCGTTTACGCAACGATTGCAAACATTGCCAGTGAAAAAATTAAGTGCCAGCTTTTCAAATGCAGCAAATTGTTTCAAAGAACTCTACCTGTTAAATCAAAAAGAAAAAGAGTTTCAGCAGAGCTGTGTTCTGCAATTGTAGTGCTTTCATGCACACTCCTTGTTCCCCCAACATTTGGCCTTGTAACGTTTCTATTTCCTTGTCAACAGCTATCATCCAGCGTCATAGCGTACTTATTTCCTGTCTCGTGTTTTTCTATCAGGTTCCAAATTATCTGCTATTTGATCGAAGTCGTCCTTCTAGCAATTCCTTTCCTGATTTGGGGATTTTACGGACTTTTGTTTGGCATTACGGTTCAAATTTGGAACGATAAAGTTGAAGCCGTATTGCTATCTGCAAAACTAAAGGTTGGCAATCGACAGCAGCTTACAAATTCATACAGAAAATGTCAGATATACACCTCAATAATGAACGAATTTTCACAACACCATGTTTTACCTGTTGTGCAGACTTTCGGCACAGGCCTGATAATTTATGGCTTGTATACCACAATTGTATTTTATGACAAATTGCCAGGTTTTCTGTATGTTTTTTCAACGCTGTTTATGATTTTTGTCATAATATTCTGTTTTGTCGTGCTGGAGGTATCCAGCAAAGGCTTGCTTAACTCCATGAGTTTCGTCGTTTACATAAGAAAGTGGTCGTTGCAACAAGATCCATTATTCAGACGATATATACGGTCTGTGACCTTTCTGAAACTTTATACGGGTCCCTTTCATGCTGTTGACAGAGGAAGGGCCCCAGCCATGATGAAGTTTTGCTTACAAAGAACAATGCTTCTGGTATTTAAATCAAGGGCTACGTAATATTAGCAAGGGCTAAGTGTAGAAACGTTTTGATTTGTAATAAATTGTTAATCTTAAAGAAATGAAAACCGGAATAGTAGTTCTGTAATTGTGGTTGGAACGTTTAACTCCTTCTGGTTCTTGAAATATCTGGAAACCTCTCCATGATGTCGAAATGGGATATTAATTTAATTTTAGAATAGGTTCTTATACGCTGTTTTTACTACTTAACAAATGTGTGTTATCTTTACATGTATAAAAATTGTTTAAAATAGACTAATGTCTTTCGCACAATAACAGCACAAAAAACTACATGATAACTTTATTAAACATTTTATTGACTTCCTTTATTAAATCACAAAAACTGCATCACTAAAATTTACACAAACTTGACATGACACAATGAACCTGATCAGTCAACTTTAGATCAAACGACATCTCACATTACCCTATGCATTCTACAGTGAGAATAAAGGTGAAACTGGTCTATCAGTTGGTATCTTGACAAAAAACATTGTACCATGTCCAAGTTTTGAATTGTACTCTCGTCAATTTCTCGTCAGCAATCAACAATTATGCATGCTGTATCAAATAATGCGTTCTGCACGAACAAAGGAAAAGATGTCTAGCTAGCGGTTTGCCTTGAAACCTTCTATTCGACACGTCTCAAAGTACCCCACCATTTCTTCTGAAAGACCCGCTAAGAAACACAACTCTTAAATGTTCTGGATTTGTAATCTTTGTTTCATTAAAATTTCCGATAGCAGTTTGAAGTTCAAACTTTGAACTGATAAACAAGTGGAGATTAGCCGTAATCTTCTGGATTTTTATTTTGACACTTTCTTTAAAAATATTCTTTGAGTTTAAATATTCTTTACAGAAGTGACAAGAAACAATCAATTTTCTGGAATGGATTCCCGAGTACATGTGAACTGGTATCGAGCCAACTTCCTGATTGACAAAACATGGGCAAAGGTCTCTGTTCCTCCTGGAAATGTAAGTAAATATTTAACCAATATGAGCGAGAGATCGGGGTAATAGATAATAATTGCATAAACTAAATTAGAAATTTGTTTGACGCAGATTGATATTCCAGGAGATAAGCTTCCGGAGCCTAAGGAATGGTGGGAGGAGAGTGAGGAATCCAAACAGCCATCGGTGCTTCCAAACCCAACGGAGAAAAAGTGGAAAGACACCGGACTTTCTAGGATTTTACAACTCGCCAGGATGAACAAGTAATTCGCCATGTTTTCATTCCGCAAATGGAAGAACAAGGGGAGTTCGGAAGTCGTAAATTTAGCTAAGGAAAAGTTCTACCTTACACTCATTATGTCTTTTAGTTGTTTTTAATTGTTGTGGTTATTACAATGATGATGGTGATGAATTTTATGAATAAAATATGACAATTAATCGGTTGATTTTTATGTATTGCATGATGCAATTTGCATCCAGAATTGTGGCGTATGGTAATTAGCCGAACTTTCTTACTTCAACTTTCTCTGAACGCTGCATTAACGATAATTCACTTCAAAGTTCAACGTTCCCCACGCATATTCCTACTCAACGACTATGATTGTAATTTTCCTTTGTTGGCTTTTTAGCGTTGCTGAGTAGGAGGAGTTGAATGTTTCCTGCGAATGGGAACCGAGGAGCGTTTTCTCATTTTATTAACCGCCAGGTTTAAACATGTAGCTGAGACTGTTTTGTCGCAGTCATCTGCTTTGCTGCTGAGAGTGCTTTTAGTGAATATTTCGTCACTTGTTCGTTAGAGTAAAAGTAGAGCACTTCAGTTTCAACGAGACAAATAACAATTAATTACAATAACGTTTCAATTGTTTTGGAGTATCGATCTTCGATCTTGCTTTGAAAATATATTGTGGGTAAGATCTTAGATAACTACATATATATTGAATGCCTAACTACATCTGGTTCTTGTGTTTTCTTACTTACAGACAATAAATTTGGAATGGAGGGGTCTCCCGATTCAAACCAATCCGCGATGGAGGAGTGGACCACCGTCCTGGCTAAATTTATGGACACTTCGGCTTCCGATGAAGTGAAACTAAAATGTTTGCAACAAATCATCAAAAACTTGGACCAGGTCGTAGGTCATTCTTCTTCCAAACGGTTTGTGGAAGCTGTCATCCCTCCCTTCATCACCGAATTGGACAGATCTGAGCCAAACTTCATTGAACAAACGCCTCGACATCACAGTCGGAAATTGATTATCGAAATATTCCGTCGACTCGCTGTTCACAAGAGGTCCAACAATGTGGCCTTTCTGGAGGCTTCCCAAGTTTCTCGGATTCTCTCATCAATTTTCAAAACTGTAGAGGTGGACAATGAGGTGAATGTTCTTGGGTGTCTTCGAGTCATTTTCGCCCTCCACAAACACTACAAACCGGATGGATTAATTGATGAAACCAAGAGCTTTTTGAGACTAGTTCAATCAGCCTTTCTCAACGTTCACGGGAAGCTGGAGACGGTCTACAATCACAAAATAATTATTGAACCCAACGAGCTTTCAGAACAAGAAGGACATTTTCAACTCCTCGACGAAACGTTTGTAAAGACTCCCATCCAAACCAAGAATATGACTCTGATTCCGAAAGGAATGAACTCGTTGAAAGTGCTCCACGAGCTTCCAATCGTGACGCTGCTCCTCCACCAATTTCACAAGGAAGTCGTGCAGACCGAGATAGATCAGCTCATTCCTTTCATCATTTCAACAGTGTCCCTTCATCCAACAGTGGCTCCAACAAATAAGAAGGTCTTTTTGGAACTTATGGCAGTTCAGATCAAGATATTATCGATGCTCGGATACATTGTCAAACTACAAGCATTCCAGAACCCGGTTTTGGAGCAGGGGGAGCTGATAGCCTCTGGCTTTATCAATTTAGTGAAATGGTGTCCCTCTGAGGCAGTTTCTCTGAGACGAGAGTTGTTAACTGTGGCCCGAGTCGTTATCAAAACCCAAGTCGGCTACAAATTCCTTGGTCACATGAGCGAGATGTTTGATACCGACGTGATTCTGGGGAGAGGCTGGACTGCGAGAAGGGATGAGACTGTGAGGGAGTTGGCCTTCAAGTTGGTTGCGGAGTTGACGGTTACCCTCTCGCAATATTTGTCGGTTTCGGACCTCATCCAAGCGGTTCACTTCTCAGTTAGCCAACTTCTTGATGACTCCAATGCGATCGGGTAAGTAAAGCAATACTGTCTCGTATGCTCTGCTCATCATATTTTACTCATGACGAATAATTTTTAAATCATATTTGATATTTCAGAATCCAGACCATGTTTGTCAAGTTGCTGTACCCTTTAGTTGAGAAGATGCATAAGAAACTGACGGCAGACGAAATGGATGGAGGAAAACGAGACATGTTATTTCGGTTGTTGGAAGTGTTACTTTGCAAACTCAAAATGGTTTCGGTTTTCCACCTTGCTCAACTCAAATCAAGAAAGAATTTAACCACCGGCGAGTTGGAAGCTTCAATTTCAAGCAAACCAACAAGTATTGGCTCACCATCTTCAGCAACGAAGAGGCAGAGCTTCACCTTGTTGGAAGCCCAAGTTTTGCTGAGAGCACTTTTCTCCAATTTCAAAAGAATCAGTTGGCTCATTCAAGGAAGAAGGCTGGAGGGATCCCAAAGTCAAACAAGAATATTGGCTGTGAAGGCGTTATCAGCGGGAGAGGCAGACATTTACGCTGACTTGATAAAATGGGGATTGAAAGGAATGGAAATATACTCAGCTTCTGTGTCGAATGAAAATGTATCTTTATTGGAAGAACGGGAAGTTTGGAAGGATTTTGCATTCATCTTTAGCTCTCTCAACGTCTACACTTTACGGCAAGTATTCACAGGCTCAATTGAAACGATTGTGGAGGAGCTTGGACAAAAGACGTCGGTTCAGCTACTCGTTCATAATCTTCTCGCTCAAGCGGACACATCTCCAGTTTTCGGAAGCATCCTTCCTTCTTGAATATTTATTAAAGAACATTGAGGTTTTGGGAGGTGAAGACGAGGAGCGGAGTGAAGTATTCCTCAAACTGTTCAAGTCGATCTTTGGAACCCTGAAGCTTTTCCCTGCAGAGAATGAGGGGATGCTGAGACCTTTCTTTGGTGACATTGTGAACAAAGCTATGGAGCTGGGAAAGAGCTCAAAGGAGCCCCTCAACTATTTCAAGCTGCTTCTGGAACTTTTCAACGCAACGAGTGGGGGAAACTACGAGCTGCTTCATCAGATATTCCTCCCGTTACTTCCGAACGTTGCTCGAGATTTGCAGCGTTTTCGTTGTGGTTCGCCCCCGAAGAAAGTGGATGAGCTGGTTATTCAGCTTTGCCTCAGTTTTCCAGCCAGACTGAACAATTTGCTTGCATACATGCCGCTGTTGATGGAGTCTGTCGTTGCAGCTCTTGATGAATCCTCTTCCTC
>JAQGAP010001237.1:0-21717 GCA_034697805.1 Orchesella bifasciata | reverse complement strand
TCAGATCCACAGGATGTCACCCAACTGATTTATTTAAAAATACACCCGTTTTCAGGGTGCTTTCGTCATTTTGTTTGTCTAAAACTATAGTTTGTGAAGCATCCAGACCAAACCATCACAAACAATAAAACTTATAAAATTGCAGACATGTTGACACCGAATTCGTCTATGTTGGCTTGCGGAAACTAGCTAAATATTAGATATTTCGACTCATGTGGTTGCGGTCACCAAGTAAGTGAAAAAAAATGTTCACATCTCCGATCAAATATTTTTATACTATATAAATAGACATTAAACAGCTTTTTGTGCAAAATGCAAATGGTTTTTTCGTAGATAATTTGTGTTTTCACTTACTTGATGTATTCAAGTTGTGAAATCCCTAATAATCAGCCAAAGAGTTCAATTAGTTTCCGCAGGCCGACATTCATGAATTTGGTGACAAAATGTTTGAAATTTTATGAATTGAATTTGTTCATGTTTGATCTTTTTGCCCTGCATACCTCACAAAACATAGTTTTAGACTAATAAACTGATGAAGTACCCTAAAAACGAGTGTATATAATAAATAGATCAGTTGGGTGACCTCCAGTGGATCCAAAAGTTATTTTTTCGTTTTTTACACCGTCAAATACTTATGAAACGAATCGAATTGACATACATTTCAACATTTTGATTTTCTGGTGAAAAATCCAATTCGATAAAAATTTGGCCTCCATTAATCTTAGTGCATATGGAACGAACCCTGCTAAAAATCAAGATGCAGGTTAATTTGTGGTCAGTTCAAGACAAAGTCATTATCGCGTGAATTATCATCACGGATCCTTCATCATCATCATTTATGCATACAATATAGTAGATTGGTGCGTGTGCATGAGTTGCATCATGCATACACATTTTATAAATTACACTCGATGGTCCTAGCAATATGTTGGGCCCTTAAATGTGTTCTAGAAATATGCATTAGTTTACATTTTTACAAAATGTATTTGTAAACTCTATTTCTATCTAAAGGTAAGTATATTCTTAGAGCCATAAGTGTCCGAATATTGATTTCAACATAATTTTAAAATAATATAGGGTAATTTTTCTGTATTTGTCAATTAGTGTAAATTGTCAAAATCGACGGAATATTATTGTGTTCAAAATTTATTTATGAATTCAATTATGCATGCATTTTGAAGTCTACTATATTCTTAGGTTTTAATTATTCATTCAAAGTGTTAATTTTGTTAAAATTATCATGTTCATACTACAAACAATCATAAAACAGTCTCAAACTTTGCAGCTTAGTCGCCGTTGATGAAGCAGCTTATGCGCAATTACTGTCGTCTTCACCTACTTCATCAATCTTGATTGAGTGGATAGAACAGGACTAAACCTAATAGATACCAACTCAATCTTCCCAAAGATTGAAACTTCCAAACCAAATGGAGCTAGAGCAGTGACCATGAATTTCATGTTGGTAATTTCCTTTGGGACAAGGGAAGACAGCAAAGTCAATCAAAGTCAATCAAAGTCAAGCAAAGTCAAAGTCAATCAAAGTCAATCAAAGTCAATCAAAGTCAACTCAAGTGCAAATAACGTTTGTTAGCAGACATAAGCTAACCGATTCCTAGTTCGAAACAAAAACATTCAAAAATGTTGACATTTTACTTTGATAAATTTACTCGTAGTAAAAAGTGGTTATTGCAACCAGGGTGCCTGTTCGCCTTAAGTCAGCTAATGTTCCCAAACTAGAATTGGTTCGCCGAATTTCGGTGAGTAAACTTTTTCAAGTTATTTCACAATTTATTTGAGGATCTGGAAAACATTTTGTATAACAGCACAGCAAATAGTTTTTCACCAACTAGGGATGGTTATTCAAGCCAATAGCGATTTAGCAGAATATGTTACGAACGCTAAAGGAGGACGTAGAGACACATACTTTCCATAGAGCAAAGTAACTGATCGGATTCAGCACTCCAGAGGGGATAGATGCTCCTTATTTTTAGTTCTACTTTATAAAATGGGACATTCATATTCATGCTTTGAATAAAGAAATATGACTCTGTTTTTTAATTTCACAAAATATTGCCTCCAAATCCAAAGATCGCTGTCTCTTATTTGTTTCATATTTTGTTCATTTCTATTCTTTTCATCAATAAACCTGGCAAACAGGAATGTAGACAATTAGCAACTTAACAGGAGATGATGACATTTGACCTTCAAACTGTTTAAAACGACGTTTCTCAACATATCGCACTTTACCCCTTGTTATGGAAAAAAAGTCAACCCGTTCGAAAGTTATCGCGTTCCCACAAAGTCACACACATCCACATGGAGAGACGGCGAGAAATGCCAAAACGATTAACTGCCAACTAGTTGATAAGTGTCGAAGGTCATGATGCATAAGGACTAGTTACTAGACTGTCATTATCAGCCGGCTAATACCACGCTATTCTTAGCAGCACTAAAAGCGGTCATTATATTTCTCACGTTGCTCCGTGCTTTTAATAACCAAATAATCAGCTGCATTAAAAATCATCAGTATTAATTAAAAAGAAGCGCATGCAACTCTTACTGTTTTTGGTCAATAATACCACTAATATTTTCTCTTATTAAAGCTACCACAATGTAAAGTTAAATATAAAACTTGACTGATAAGTTATCAGTGATAACTGGTAATTCTTGGCACTGAAAAGAATCAGAAGGAGAGCGACATATATAATACAGATGACATTGCGTACTGAGATGTGTGTATTCAGATTGGGAATAATATGAAAGTAAATCCAATTGGGGAATGTACCTTGTCTGTTCCCTTTGCAGGGAAGTTTTCAACCGTTTCTTGTTATGAATGAATAACCTTTCTATGCCATTCTAGGTACAGATTTCATTCTTGCAAATAAAATCATTTTTGACTTGGCCAATGGCAAGTATTGGATTAATGGAAACTCAACAAAGAAAAATTATTTTTCTAATGCTGAAACATTATGTGCTCTTCAGGGGCTAACTAATATTCAGAAAAATGAGCTTGACTGTTTACTAAATTCTTTTCTTGAAGTGATGAATGACAATATTGGTTTTACTAATGCTGTCGAATGCGTATTACAACCAACATGTGCTCCTTTTGCACAAAAACCTTATCCTGTTTCTGTTTTCAAAAGAAATTTAATTTCTTAACATGTCAAGAAGATACTGGAGCCAGCAATCATTAGGCCATCAGAGTCTGAGTGGGCTTTGCCCGTTAACTTGCAAAGCAAAACGATAATTACAGATTTTGCATTGATAACCACAATTCAATGCAAATTCAAAATCTGATCCTTATGCAATTCCTCGAATTTTTGATCTAGTTGGAAGGTTTGGCGAGTCCAAATTTATTTAAAAAATGGACATGAGTAAAGGTTATTGGCAGATAGCCATGCATCCAGATCGTGTTCAATACACTACTTTTTTATTTGTCACGGGGGCAAATATGAATTTCTGTGACTTCCTTTTGGGTTGAAAGTGGCTCCGTCAGTTTTCAAACGATTTGTAAACAGAATGCTAGGGAAAGCTAGAGGAAGATTCACTGAAGCTTTTTTGGACGACATAATAATTTTCAGTAACTCCTGGAAGGAGCATGTTGAACATTTAACATATATTATGAATCAAATGTAATCTTTTGGCATGACTGCTAATGCTGAAAAATGTTCTTTTGGTCAGACTACTGCTCAATATTTAGGCTGTCCTCATCGCTGTCTTCGTCGCAAATTCCATCTTCTTTTGATTTTACTTTTCGTAGATAATCCCGTAAAACGTCTGGACAATTGAGATTACATTCCGGTTCCAAGGTTGCCTCATTTTTTTGCAACCCTCCAAATGAACATTGTAGTAACGGATACCGTCTGTAATCTCCATATTGTGGATAATCTCAACCTAGGATTATACATCAGAAGTATGATATTAAAATTCCATAAATTTTAGAATTTTTACATTAGTATCGACCTATTGAAGAAAAAAATTCCTTCCAAATGCATGAAATTTACAACTGCACCCTACACGTAACCTATAAATTTTTATGGTTAGTCCAAAAAATCCAGGTCAATCAAATCATTTAAAATGTGGTTTAAAATAACGTACTTACATGAGGATCATCGCTGTCAACGGAATCGGAGTCACTTCCTTCTGCATCACTACCGTCAACATCCTGGTCACTAACTTCAACATCTTCTACATCTTGTTGACTTCCATATACCATTTTCATGTTTCAATGAGCTGAAGCATCATTGTCGCTGGTGTAGATGGAGTGCATCCCCAAGTTTCATGAGCGGAAACATCATCGTCGCTGGTGTAGAATGATTCTTCTTGCATTCCAGACGTAAATTCAGGATCCTTTGTAATTGTAGTGGAAACATCATCGTCGCTGGTGTAGAATGATTCCAGTAGATAGTACAAATACAAAGTATTTCAAGACAAATAATATTGAATTTATCACTTTTTGCAGCTTCATTTTAGCAGACCTGCCAGATATATGCTACTGTTAGTATAATAATAATTACTACTCCGCTGAAATAAAGATACCATAGTTGTGCATTCGCTAGAGCTACACGCTACACAGCTACTGCTACATCTACATATTGCTACATGCTACACAACTAGACGACATACCGATTACAGGTTAATGGACCTTATTATTCAAAAATTTATATTTTAAAATTCCTGATGCGGCAGCTACTCCCTACGCTACAGTTTTCATTTCGTATGCTACACAGCAACTTTTGCGCTACGCAGCTACAGCTACATAGCTACGCTAAATTTGCCAATAAAACTTTCTAGCTACAGCTACCAGCTACAATTATCTTAGGATTGTCTTCAGCTACCAGCTACAATTCCCTACGGATTTTCTTCAGCTACTGGCTACGCTACAGCTACATTGTAGCATGCTACATGTAGCTGCACAGCTATAAAAGATACGGATAGAATTTTTTTATTGATTGATTTATTGATTTTTATTGAACCTATATTTTTTTATCATTTATGTGCACTCGTAAGAGGTATACTTTTTTCATATCCATCGCATACCCAAACATTCTCCCTTTTACAGCATTTCAACATAATCCCTCAAACAAACAATCCCTCATGCTTTTTCTATAATAAGCAGTCCAAAGTCGAATTCGGGACTAAAGTTATGATCAAACTCAAAGTTAGTTGCAGCGAGCATTATTTCATCATATTACGTACGTATGATTATAGAAGGTTCTTGTTTATTACAATGCAATTTCATGACTCACGAGAACATGACGAACATGGTTATTACTTTAGGATTTTCTTACATAAGGATCTGGTAAGCGTTAGCCGGCCTGCATTTGTTTGGCTGTAGAGTCAAAACTACGCAATATTTTTAAGTGGACGATGATTTAATTTGAAGCAAATTCGATGCAGATTTACCTCCCGGGAGAAGGGCCTACTAAAATGAGCTATATTTAGACAGCAAAACAATTCAGCAACCTACTCCAAAAGTATGGTTTTCTCCACTTTTTTTCAATTTTGATGAAATATTTTAGTACAGGCAAATGAAAAATTATTTAATTTGGTTTCTATACATCTCTTCTGACGCAGGGACCATCGTGCATATTAATTTTGTCATATGTATCTTCAATCGAAAATTTCTGACAGCTTCGAAATTTTGCGTTTTTTGTCTCGACATTAATTGCAGTTTTCGGGAAAAATAGCATAATTCATCAATTCACAGAACACAAACTAGTGGAAAAAAGTCTGTGGCGTTTCTTAGACATATTAGGACGGTATATCCTAAACAGCAAGAAATTCACAAAATACAGTAGCCATGTCTTGGTTGTAACATCCTGAAAATGGTCAAAATTGCCATAAAAAATTGATTTGAGGCAACATTCACAAATTGTCCTCCTACTGAAAAACGACAGGCTGTAGAAGCTATGAATTTACGTTAGGTGTATATGCATCGAATTTGCTCCACATTGAATAATCGTCTACTCAAAAATACTGCATCGTTTTGACGCTACAGCCAAACAAACGCAGGCCGGCTAATGCTTACCAGATCCCTACTCGTAATATACCATGTTAGGCATACATAAGAAACTTCACCAAATCATTAAACTTCCGTTCCATGTCTGTAGTTCACATTTCTACAAAAGAAGTCCATAAGACGTTTCACATGCTATGGCTAGGGACAAAGTTTTTGCAAAGGAAATAAATGAATCGAGTGATCTCTCGCGCTCCTCACTACTATCATTGTCAAACACAAACGTGGGTAGCGATTCGAAGATGAAGTATTGGAATGGACAGAAAAATATTGGAGTGACAGTAACATTCGGCATGGATGTGACACGACGAGAAAAGTTCAGTCACCTGGAAGAAGAATCTAAAGCAATCAAAACCAGTGGAAGTGGGGAAAGAGAAAATTGTGGCGTGTGGAGAGAAAGGATACAGAAACACTTGAAATGATTCTATCCTGTTGGATATCTCAAGCATTTGTAGAGGAGTTCTCTTCCACTTGACTTGCTTTCCTCCGATTTCTTTCTCGACTCACTTATTTCCGCATCCACTCCTCCGCAATTGAATGACTGGATATGTTTTTCGCTTCCATAAATCCACCAGAGCCAAAAATTCTCCTTCTAAATTCCAACTCAACTACTGATGCTCTAGTTGTAACCGTGAATTACTTTTTTTCTATTTGAAAATACGAAATTAACATGCCATATGTATAAAATAAATGCTTTCTCTTCTTATTTATCATTAGGTTTAACAAACTGATTTCCTATAAATTTATGCGGACGCTTGTTTAATGCATACAGAGAAATACATATTAGATAAAAGTATTTTATCAGTCGCAAAATTCAAAACCTGAAAAGCAAATAGAAACAAAGTTCTGCATTAATGCTTCCTATCCAATTAAATTGCATTGTGCTGTTCAAAAATGCTTTTCACCCACGTTTCTAATCCAAATGGAATGTAAACAACAAGCGTAACTGGATGGAATCCGAGGGGGCATAAAAGTGAGAAATTTTATTGAAAAACTTTTTTGTTAGTTTTGGACTTGTCGAGACGGGATACTTTCATTACAAAAGTGAAATTAAGAAAGCCTGCAACATCACAAAACTTTCAGTTTGTCCTTAATTTGTAGCCCATTTGTGAACTATTATCATGCCATCTGACTACCAGGGTGCTTGCTGAAGCCAATTGACTCAAGAGCTGGTCTCAATGAATTCTATCTCAAACATCGTCCCTCATAGCTTTTAGCATAGTTTAATTAACATGCCACTGGCACACTGCTTTTAAACTAGTAGGAACTGGTACACTGGTAGAAAGTAGCATCAAGTAGTTCAAGTTAAGAAGGGAGAACATTAATGCTAGCGAGAAAAAATTGAATGAGTGGATTGGCTACCCGACTAACAGAAGACGAGTGGAAAGAGGCTGGGTTGGCTGGAGTGTACAAAACTGCCATTAGTATTTTGGCGTACGTTTCTTCCCTGAAGACTCTAAAAGGTTTTTCCCTCTAGACGATGAAATATGCCCCTTTGATTTATGATTTTACTTGTATTCCGTCTACCATTCTATGCATGGCTGTGGCATCAGTTCATTCTATTCTTTACACATTCGCAATTTCAGTTAGATTGAACGTTTTTAGAAAATAAACATGCTACGAGAAGATGCATTTGAGAGATGTGCTTGAAAACAACTGGCTGCTAATGAATTCTTTAACACATCAACCTGTCATATACTATTTTTTAAATCGGACCAGCGATTATTTTTGGGTATGGTGCCCATAGTCGTAAAAAGGTAGTTTCGGCAGGCAACGGTATTTATTGTATGTAAAGCTGATTGACGCAAAATTCCTTTCACTTAAAAGATATAAAATTCCTCATGCTGAGAAACGAATACCTTGAAAACATTACCTTCAAATACAAACAAATACCTTCAAATAATATCATGAGATTGTTCTCAGTGTTTTCTTCATGTATAAAAAGAATTGTACCTCTTTATGGGGCGATTAAAATATGCGAGAATCCAGAGGTATAAATTTAGACAAAAGGCTTATTTCACATCCACGCTCAAACTCATCATGCATTTAACAAAGGTATATATACCAGGATACATTTTAAGGAAAATAATCGAACTGTCAAACGTGACAGTGACGATGGTCTTGCTTGACGAGGGTCTAAGGTGAGGGGCAATACATAAGTAAGCATATTTCCCTAAGTCAGTAATATACCCAAGTTTTGTATAATCCGGTTAAGTTACATCAAAATAATATCAGTAGCTGCCCTAGTTTGGTGCCTTGTCTATGTTGGTGTTTGTATTAAATACAGAGGAACTTTCAGCTCGACAAACAATCCATATCTCTCAATGTGAACATGTTTATGAGCACTAGCTTTACTTTCCATTCTTTCTTGATCCTCCAGGTAAAGAGGTTTATTTACCCAAGATTAAATTCGACTATAAGTAAATAGGTTTAACTTTTGTGACAAAATGAAGGGTAATGGTGCAGTTCAGGTGGAAATGGAAGAGTCTGTGCTAAACGACATGAAAGAGGAGCTTCTTAAGTTGGTAGATAAAATGGTAGAGTTATCAGGTAGTTAACTTAAGTGAGAAGCTTTAGGATCATGCCCGTATACTTTCAAAGAACCATAATATAAGTGTTAAAATATATAACAAAAGATATTATGAGAAGTGACTAGACTTGATGATGATGAGACATGATGATGGTAAAATTATTCAATTTATTAAGAGAAAAACTTTTAAAAAATGTAAAATTAAAAAACTAAAGTTTTTTCCTTTGTCTTTGTCCTTGTTTGACCAATTTCAGCAACTAAAATTCACCAAAATGAATAATAATTATTACATGATCATCATTTACACTTTTGTGAAATTATTTATTGAAACGATTTTATTACCTTAGTCTTAATCATGACACAGGTCAATAATTTCTGTGTTCTTGCCGGCCGTTGACTGCATCGCCTTCTTTTTCATCGCCTTTGCAACCGTTTGACGTCTGGTTTTAAGTCACGATTGTCTACAGCTGCTACAGCATTGCTACCTTTCTTTTTTGATGTTCCAGCAATGCTGGCTGAAACATCTAGCTCCGGATTCTTCCAGTTCTGTGCTTGATCTGGATGTGTCATCTTCAACCTCCGAGCCTACTTCGCCTTCAATCTGGCTATTTCACTCTTGAGAAGTCCAATAGTTCTTCTTGCATGACGAATGTCTTCCTCCAGAATGCTTTGATCCGTTTCAAGATCAAGCATCTGGGATAAAAGTTCAGTGTTTGCATCATTTGGTAATTTTTTGTTCTCAAGTAATTCATGGCGCTGTGTCATAATCTCTGCTTTGCTCTTCAATTGAGCAACTTCCTTTTGTAGCTCGAATATTTCATCAGTTTGCCCTGTAAACCGAGACAGAAGCTCGTTATAATCAGTTTCACTTGTCGGGCTCTGCACTCATGCTGATAATTTCTCCATCTTTCTCGGCAAGTATTTCAGACTAGACCTTTTTTAAACCTTCTACATCACTTGTTAGCTGTTTGTTCATACCAATCAAGGTGGCTATCTTGGCATTACTTTGCGCAAGCGAAACAAATAGTTCAGTGTTAGCCTTTTTCAAACCCACAACACTATTGTTCAGCTCAGCCGTCTCCCTTTTGAAAACTTCTGCGGACTGCCGGAGTTTTCCCTCAAACTGAAGGCGTTGTGCCTCTATATGACCCCCAATCGTCGCACACTTACTCACAATTGCAATTATTTTATTAAATTCCACCTTCACGTTATCGAGCTGATAGTACTTTTTACTAAGCTCTCATTGTGTTTCTTTAAGACACTGAATTAACGGCATTTGTTCCACCAAAATCGGGTTACTCGGGGTACTACCTTGTGACATGTTTATCAGCGATGAAAAATGTGGAAACAAAATTAGTTTTCGTTTCAACTTTTCAACCAAAAATTGAATGTGTTGTTATGATGGGACAAAACTCGACTGACCGAGTTTGTGTTTTCTCTCAGTTTAAGTTCAGTTCTCCCGAGTTTCAGAGTGTGAAATTTCTATACTCTGGGGATTTTGTATTATACACTATTGTATATTATATTATAAAATATACGGAAGGGTATAGAAAGGGATAGGAAGGTATGTCCCTTCTGTCCCATGTGGAATAACACTGTTTACATGGGACGACACAACAAGTTTCCGTAATCCACAAGTCCTAAACACCCTCTCCTTAATGGATCCTTAAGGTACAAAAAAGCATTTCACCTTTTCTCGACCACCAATTTATAACGATATGCGTTCTTTTTGTGTAATAATAGCAGCTATTTTTGCATACTTGTCTGCACACTTCATACTGAACTGAATAATGTCAAAGGATGTTGTGATGAACGAAATGGACAAAGTGAGGAGGTAACCTGCAACGAATAATATTTTGATGGAAGTATGAAGAATATGCACTGCACATTTATCCCGACTGTATTGTACAATCTGAACATGTTTAGGTTTAAAAACAAAGTCAGACATGACTTTGTTGCAGCAAAGAGTTTAGCGTAATACTCCTAAAATAAAATATCAATCAACAATACAACCCAGTTTTTAGAAAAGGTTTCCCATAAAAACCCCTTTCAAACAGAAAAAAGGGTACCACTTAACGCACAACTGTAAAATAGAATTTGTAACTAAAAACCGCTAGAATTTGCAACTCTAATGTTGGGCTAATGTATACCGGAACCTTCACGGCAACAAACACATTCGTTTGCTTTCAACGGAATCGAAATTGTCTTTACTAGGTTCAAAACTATTTTAATTAAGTTTAATCAACGATCTGAGTATTATAATCACAACGTACTTTTCACGAGAGTGGAAATTACCCGACTGTGAAAAGTAGAACTAATTTGTGACGATTTGGACAGATCAACTTGTACTTATTCGTATTTCCAAAAACAATTCATTTGTAATCATATTTTAGGCGTAAGCTATCAAAAAGGCATGTATACCATTCGACTGGAAGCTAGACACATTCCTAATCGGGAAAGGCGAAAGTCAGGTAGACCGTCTAAACCTACAAAAGGCACCGATCTTTCAATAAATAAAATATAAAGTATAGTGTAAATGTGTGAAATTGTTATGATTTGACAAGTTGAATAGTATTATTTAAGTATAAATTGACACGAATAATAATACATATGTTATGTATTGGGAGTTTGATAATTTAAGATGATTTGACCATTTAAATACTTCTCATAATGAGCATTCCGACTATTCATAAAAAAAGTGAGCGTAGGACTTTAACCACGTCCCAAAACCGTGTTTTGGGGATTGGAAATGCTCGTGCACTACGAAACGGAGCATGTATTTAGATTTATAGTACTTAGCATGCACTTACCATGAAACAAACTGTATAATCATATGTCATAGTATCATAAATGGAAACATTCTCTTGGAAAATAGGTGACTTAAAGCTACTTAAATAAGGTAGAGTATTTGAGTACTAGTTTTAGAATATAAATATTTGCCATATGAAGTTATAAAAATTCGTGATGATATGATCAGTTGAAAAGTATACCATTTTGAAAACCAAAAAATATAATAAACGCCGCCTATATTTGTAAGCAAAATATTCAGTAAATCGGATTAGTGCTGTAAATACGAATCGTATATATGTTATGATTGACAATATTCCACCTACAAAACTCATGAATGTGTCAAACTAAAATATTTACCCAGTGCATGAAAGAAGAAGCAGTGAAGTTTCTTGCTTTGTATGCATGAGACGAAGTAGAAACAAAAGCCTATTAAATTTTATGTTTTTTTGTACGGACTGACTGGCGACTTCGCGACGACAACGATTTGTATTTTCATTGTGAGCTCTTCAAAGTAAACGTAGCATGGTTGGAAGGCATACTCAATGCACATGTGAATTGGAAACATCTGTGTATTTTGAATGGCGTTGAGTTTTACCGTGTTTTTCTTGTCACGTTCCAGCCTCTGCTATTCACATTGATGAACGAAATTAACACGCTAGCTTACGAACGACAAACTAAATTAGAAATGTCAAGGTTGTAATGTGATGGTTGTAGAAAGAAATGTAATATTTAAAGTATTGTTTGTAAAACAGCAAAACAGCATGCAAATTTGATCAGCAAAACAGATGTTTTAATAGCAGAACAGCAAACTTTCAAGCAAGCGTTGTTTCAGTTGTTTGTATAGCAGCAGCATAGCAGCTTAAAATTCTCAGAAAAGAACATTAATGTCATAAAACAATCGATTCGTAGTAAGCCATTTTATTGTGTTCTTGCGATAGCTTCGCAGCTGGGGTATATAAAGAACTGGAGAGGATCCGCCAGTTAGACGAATTTTTTCAAAAACCTTGCATGAATTCAATATTATTATTAATTGATACAAAGTATAGAACTTAACCCCGATCAGTTTTATTTAACCACATTTTGACAGTTCAACCAATTTTACCTAAGATAAACAATAATACAGCCTGAAGAGGCCCGCTTTGAATTTTGAAGAAGATGGTCATCTTTGAAAATAATATACGTACGTTGAAACAAAAAGGTACCAAATCTACAAAGTCCATCCACGTTAGGATTATTACATGGAAGGGATAGAAGCCTCCTATCCTTTCCACGTAAAAATCCTAACGTGGACGGAATTTGTAGATTTGGTACCTTTCGTTTCAACGTACACATATCAGAAAATAAAACTACCACTATACGTACGTAACTGGGGTACATAACGGACTTCAGAGCCTCCACCTGTTGAACGAGAATTTCCCGTTTCTTTGTTTTTAGATAGTACACTTTGCGTTACGCATCAAAAACTTGAAACTAAACCAATTCAATCTTCTTATGATAATTAGCAATTATTAATTACCGACTAGTTTTTTCTAGGGTTCCTTTTAAAATACTGAACAACAATACGATACTACTAACCTAACCTATTCAAATCGTTCACTTTATTTCTAAAATTAAGTTAATTAAATAAATTTTAAAAATTAAAAATGATTGGTTTATAACATTTACGTTCATATTTTGTTCTAAAATGTCAATTCGCAAGCTTTAAATGATGTTTTAAATCAGGTACAAACAACTGAAAACGAGAGGCCTCCTTTACTTTTTTTGTTCGAAATTTTATAAATAAAGTGAACGATTTGAATATCTTTCCGCAGGCTGATTTCTATGGCGTGGATGTCAAACTGCTCCCCAAAGGGTCCCCTAGTTAAATTTAATACCTTTAGCCTGAATAATTCACGTTTACTTGCTGTGCAGAAAAGCATGTGTCAAAAACCGGCAAAGATTTGGATGAAATTGAGATATCATGGTAATTGCACAAAACCAAGGCACTTTGGTGACCTGAAAGTAGTTTCATCGGATTTTAAACCTTTTTCTACCCCAATAACACCAAACTCCGTTCCAATTATGACCACCTGAAAATGACTTCCCCAATTACTCAAAACTCGCATTTCGAGAAAAAGTTGGCCTCCATAAATCATAGTGCATTGTTGAACAACAATAATAATACTTTAATAGGCTTTGATTATAACAGAAATACGTTAGTGTTTATACGACAGGAATAGTGCTAATTCTAACCAATATGACCCAATACAAAATCGATTTATAGCTTAACTTATATAAAAGTTTGGCTTGACCAAGTTGGATGAGATGTAATTGGTAAAAGTCAAGCTATTGCAGAAAGTGTTCCTAACTGAAAGGTTGTTGTTAAGGTGTGATGGAGGGAGTTTGTGGGGCAAAGTTAGACTGTGCTAGGGTTTTATAAGAAATGTCTGGCGAATGTCGGAAGCTCTAATATATCTGTCAATGACTTCGATAAACACGTGAAACCTGAACTACAGCGTCTTGAACGTTAACCAAAGCTCATCAGCTCAACTACTCGTAGAAAACCCATTTTAAAGATTTGACAGCTTGGGAAAGTACCCTCGACGAAGCGAATCCTCCATAACGCGAGCCTGTTTCAGTTGGGCCGAGATTTCAGTTACATTCGCTGGTTGGCTTGAAAAATCAGCAAAGAATATTACCTGCACTGCCAGAGCTGTAAATTGAGACAAGTATGTAGATGACGTAATATTGTGGGCTCAAAGATTAGGGTTTGTTTATCAGAATCAACATTACAAAATTCAAGTAATCGCGGTTTTTAAAAATGTGAAAACTAACACAATGAATCAGTAAAGCATGCCGGGGGCAAAGAAGAACCTATTTAAATAATCAATATTGTTTAGCAGGCAAGTATCCTTTGAATTCAGTTTGCTTCGTTGGAAGAGTGTGGAAAAACTACAGATAGGAATTGAGTTCGGAGCTGCTGTAATTTGTTTTGCCTAAAACAGCATTTCTTGTCTGGTGGAATTATTATTTTTACGAGTTAATGAACATTTTTTCCAAGAAACTCCGACGCACTTTAATGGGACGACTGCACAAATTGGTCATGTAATAGAGAAGAATTATAAGTCGGTTTGTACGCTTGTTTCGATCATTGGGGCTTAAAATTCTCAGAAAAGAACGTATGGTTATCAAACAATCGATTCCTTGCAAGCCATTTTACGACTCTATCGCGTTCTTGTGATACCAACGCAGCATGGGTTTTATCATGAATTTCTTTATAATTCTTGCATGAATTCTATATATTATTGGCCGATGTTAAAAATTTGAAAGTCCTTTCTACTATTGTATGGACACCTGTTTAAATGATTTTTTTGGGTTACTCCATTTTCTAAATGAAATAAAACAATTTATTTATTCTAGCTTTCGTTAACTATTTGTTAACTCCTTCAGTTGTGATATCGGGAACAAAGAACACTATATTAGTATTGATAGATACAAATTTTGGAACTTAATCCCGTTCAGTTTTCGTTTGATAACATTGGGACAGTTTTATCATGGTTAAATACAATCTGAATAGGCCAGCTTTGAATATTAAAGAAACACGTTGAGGTGTGAAAACCCTGGAAAGTCATGTTTGGAATCAATGAGAGTTTCTTGGAAAAAAATATTCATTAACTCGTAAAATTAAATAACTGCACCAGACAAAAAGAAAAGCTGTTTTAGGCAAAACAAATTACATCGGCTCTGAACTCAATTCCCATTTTATAGCTTTTCTACACTCTTCCAACGAAGCAAACTGAATTCAAAGGATACTTGCCTGCTACACAATTTTGACTATTTAGGAAAAGTTCTTCTCTGTAACCGACATGCTTAACTCATTCATTGTATTAGCTTTCATTTTTTAAAAATTGTGATTACTAGGATCTGGACAAAAATGCCATAAAAACAAGCATTTTAACAAAAATGTAAATTACTTTCAACATGAATAAGTATCGAACCCAAAACTGGAAACATGCATGTACAAATTTCTTCAATGTGGCTTCCTTGTACTATGTAGTCAGCAACTTAATTTATAATTTATTCCGTTCTTATATCTTATTGTTAGTATGGATTGAATCAATGGGACGAATATCGTGTTTTTGTTGTACATTTCATCTACTTCCTAATAAAAATTGTATCCCACCAACGATAACTTTGATTCACTATAAGCAACTTAATTAAAAGCTTTTCATTGAGTAAAGTTTTCAACGTGTATGTTCTAAAATAACTTTGCAGCTGTAAACGTACGTAACTTTAAAGTTTTATTGGCCAATATAATGGAGATTAAAGTAAGCCAATCAGCTGGCCCTGACTGAAATGACATTAAGTCACAATTCATTAAAAAATGCCAGAACCAATGGTGAGAGTGCGTAAAAAAACCTTTGTCAATTTAATGTTTTTTTCATTCAAATTCCTTCAAAAGTAAACCATTACGGATAAAATGGTCATTGTAAAAGAAATAATTAAAAAGATTTTGAAATACATCAATACAAAATAGTAATTATTAACTAAAATCTATAGAAAGGTAGGTACAATTTTTATTAACTTCAAATTCAGGAGACTAATTAATCCAATGGGGGACGTTTTCTCGTAATACTCCCCTCAATGCACAATGCAAAATATCATACGATTAGCTCTATCTTACGATTTTGGAACCGTTTTTGAAAGTTCTGTGTTTGAAGCATATTTTAGATGTTTTTTATGTAATCGGGTCTGCCGGATACGATAAGACTACGTTCAGACTCGGCAAATGGATAGTTTTAAAGTTATAATGGCATTTTTGCCAAACATGGCCCATTTTGGTGTACTTTTTTAGTAAAAGTTTTCTTGAGATGTTGTATACAAAAAATTAAAATCAACTGTTCAATAGCATGTATACCTGACCTTCTAAGGAACAATTTAACATTAATATCATGCAAATCTGTCTGCGCAAACTAAAGTTTCTCAGTTTTTAACCTTGAGAGATCTCAGTACATAAAATTTGGAAATGTCGATGGTGATCGTTTTCTGTGCCAATACTTGTGGTAATAGTAATATGAGCCCTTATAACTTGAAAAATGTTGTTTATGAATCACTTTTTACAATTGTTGTAATGAAAGTTTTGCTTTGGATTTTTTTGACCAATTTCAGTATTAATAGTATTAAAAATTCAAGAAAACTTTTCTTACGTTTGCGCACACCGATTTTCATGATATAAAGACCAAATTGTTCCTCAGGTAGTCAGGTATACATGCTATTGAGCAGTTGATTGTAATTGTTTGTATAAAAAATTTCAGGAAAACTTTTACTAAAAATTACACCAAAATGAGCCATTTTGGACAAAGTGCCATTATAACTTTAAAATTATCCATTTTTCAAGTCTGAAAGTAGTCGTATCGTATCCAAAAGACCCAATTACATAAAAAACATCTAAAATATGCTTCAATCACAGAACTTTCAAAAAAGGTTCCAAAATCGTAAGATATTTTGCATTGTGCAATGGGGGAAATATGGTCAGCCTAAATACTTATCGTTCCCACCTCAGAACTGCAGATCTTTCTAAACTTAGTTACGTTGATCTTTAATACCTCAATCCCATTCATCGTTTTCACCTCAGTCCTATTCATCGATTCCACCTTATACCCAATAATTGTTACCACCCCAATTCCACTAGTTGATTTCTAAGAGGAGGAGCGCATGGCGCAACGTGCAAGGTTCAGCCCTACGCTGCGGTGTGTCCGAATGGGAGCAGGTTCAATTCCTCGCTCGGGGCGGGTTTGTTCTCCAACTTTTCATTGCGTTATTAATATCATGTTGCATTTCGGTTGGAGTTTTTTCCCTGGCCCACACATCCTCCTGCGAGCATTGCACGTAATGGCTCATAGTTAGTAAAAAGGATTGTTAAAGTTTGATATTGTCTGACAATAAAGACAGGGCTTGGAAGATTAATCAAAATGGTGCAACAGATTACAGATTAAGGTTTTTATTCTGATCTCCGAGATTATAGATTACAGATTAAGCTATTTTAATCTGGTCATCGAGATTAAAGATTAAGCTATTTTAATCTGATCTCCGAGATTACAGATTAAAGATTATGGAATTCGATTTTACTGTACTAGAATTTTGATTGAAAGTCGAACGTTTAAAATTACGAGATAAAGTAATAGCCCATTTAAATGTTTCATTCAAAATAGAAGTTTTTAGGGATAAAAAACTCACATTTTCATTAGCTTGAGAATTTTTATCATAAAAAGTAACCAAATTTTCATCGAATTGTCTGAAGCAAGCCTATATATAGCCTGCAAAGAGATAATCAGACAAGGAAATTGACGGCGATAACCTCGATTCGGTAATAAAACATGACAAACTTTAGCTTTACTTTAAAAAATGTAGCTATTTGTATAATGGACCGCAATCTGATTGAGATTACCAGATTACGAATGAGAATAAATTCTCAAGATTATAGATTACAGATTAAGCTGTTGAGAATTGGTTTCAGAGATTATAGATTAAAGATTAAGCTGTGAAAAATTATTCCAGAGATTACAGATTAAAGACTAAGCTGTTAGAAATTATTCCGGAGATTAAAGATTACAGATTATAATCTTAATCAGATTACGTAATCTGATTCCGTAATCTAGATTAGTTCCCAGCCCTGAATAAAGATGAGATGGCTGCGGCCGCTACTCATCCACTAAACTTTTTTTTTCACTAGTTGATTTTACCTCAAACCCAGTAATGGTCAGGGGAGGAAAAGTAGGGTGTGCTGGAGATTTGGAAAATCAAACGAAATTTACGTCACATTACATTCTCTGCTCCCGACCATCCCCGGCCTCAGTACGGCACCGATACTATGTGCAGGCTCATAAAATTATTTTAGATTTTTAGCCTAATTACTTCACATTTTAACTCAAAAATTTTGCAAATTTGGTTTCTATGAGTATGAAATTCAAACTTGCAAGTGTACAAAAAGAGAAGGAAACCAATGTTGCTTTAGTAAATATATTTTTATTAAGGGTCATTTCATGCGATCCGCTAAAATATTTTTAAATATTATATGGAATTACAACTGTATTTGGATTTGTAAATTCATCAATATTAAGTTTTACATTCATATTAGTTACATGCAATTTTTTTTAGTTTGACTACACATTTCGTCATCATTTGTACATGCCTTTGGCATTTCAAAAGTCCTTCAGTTTATTATGAAATAGCCGATAGTGACAAAAGAACAAAACTATTTGTTGCGCAACATTGCTTGCATCTCTCGAGGTCAAATGGGCAAAAAGACATTTTATTCTGTAGATTTTACCTCATTTGCAATTTGAAGTCACCTTGGACAACAACACTTCTTCAAAGCTTACAGTTCAAAACCGTTTTCAGTTACCTATCCAGAATTGACGTCAAATTAGGCATGCCAATAATAACCTTTTTCTTCGGAATTCTCCTGTTGGGAGGATTAAGCACAAGCTTCCCAACCGTCCTCCAGGATATTACGTCAAATTATGGTAAAAATCATTGGCATTTGGTGCAGGTGTTTAAATTGTCTTAATTATAAGAAATATTTTATTGTTATCCATTACAGAGAGTTTCGATCTGAGCCTTGCCCTGCCGCAACTGTGGAAATACCGCTGCCACTACCCTCAGCAACACTGCAGGGTCAAACAACGGAGAACTTTCTGTTCAAAATCCAGACCCCATTGTGGCCAGCAGTCATCATAAAGGTACAATATGAATAGGAATTTGACAGTGGTGCTTACAAAACACCGACTATTTTTATTTTTCGTTTTAATTTTAGATGAAAAAAGCACCGGGAAGTTTCCCAACGCCGCAACTCATCCAATGAAGAATGATACGGTTGCAGTTCACATTACAACTGATTTGAGCGTACCTCCGTCAGACATCTCAACGATTTTGACCTCGGGTAGGATGAGCAGATGCTCGTTTCTTGGGACGCGTAAGTTATTCTGGAAGCAAAATAAGTTATTTTACTTTTTCACCGAAATGATACACATTTAAACCTTACTTTTAGAGGATCGCGGATGGCATGGAAACCATCGTTGGTTTTCAACAGGAAAATGATGACTTGAGAGTTTGCGATGAAAAAAGGAACTTATTGAATAACTTAAACCTATCCGCGAAGCTTACACGAAGATAAATTGCTTGTTTTGTTTAAACATGGGTTTTGGGAAATAAATAGTTGTTGAAATATCATAAGCTAGTGCTTCATGTTTAATATATTTTTATCTTCTGCTTAGAAAACTAATTTGAATATTATTCAGGTGTAGAATTTGACATAAAGTTGTCGTTGGTTTGGGTCCTCACAGTCACAAAATTTATTTCACTAAATATGAGTTTGTGGTGACTTCAAAAATACTGGTCTAGGTTATTCTTATCCACAACGTGATCTCTGCCACCTATCATTTAACCGTATAAACGCTAATTCATTGTCATAATGTCAGGACAGATATATATTTACGTGCAATGCATAACATGCTCATAACTTGGCAGAAAAAACTGGCCAAAGCAAACTGAGCCCGATACAATGTGTTTATAATTATGTACAGCTCCTTATTACTAATTATTAAAAATGTGTCTAATGCAATATTTAAAACTGAATAAATTTGTGTCAATTACGCCTGAATTTGTAGACAAATTATTAAAACTGAAGAATGCTAAGACGAAGGTAAAATGGATTCAATATTTTGTTTGTTTGGTTTTAACAAATCCAAACAACTTATCGTTCGTATCCGTATAAATTAGGAAGAACAAGGTTACACCTTGGGTTTAAGCCTTCTTTCCACATTCATTTTATTTTCCAGTTGTAATGATTACATACATTGATATAATGTTGTTAACCAGAAAATAAAATCTGTATTTTCCTAACCAAATACGGAACCCAACCTTCGGAATATGTTTCGCGTTTCACGCGAGACTTGGTGTTGTTCTGGTTTTCCTCCGTTTCCATTGGGCGAAAAAACGTAGTTAGGTTAAACTTGACTGGAAAAAGCATTCTTGGATGAAACAACAGATATCTTTGGTAGATGTTTAAATCCTTGTACGTCAGTTTGGACTCTGTCGCCGTTCCGTTTAATTGCTGGTCATTAAAATTCAGTGCGGCTGAAAATAAAGCAAATTTAAGGTTAATATGTCAAATATAACGTTAATATGTTTATGACCTTACCGATGCTGCCTATAGTGGTCGTAAGGATGACTCCAAGGATAATCATCCACGGCAAGACCCTCATCTTGTTGTCGTTCTGCATGGCTGAAGCTTGCAGGTTGGATCCGATACTGATACTCAATTCAGGAACAAGCTTGTCCTTTTATGTCAATTTTTGTCGTTGAATTTAATGTCCTCGCTTTTTATATTTTTAGAGAAAGTTTTTTAATTGTTCCGATAAATTTATGAAAAAATTGGGCGTAAACAATGCATAAAATGACGTCAAAGCATTTTTATATTTATTTGAAGGTCTTGAAATTTCTAAAATATGAAGGTTGTTCAATTTTTTAGGTAGTAGACTTGCTATTAAATCAAGGTCTATTACAAAAATTGATTGTATGCGCGTATAGAAATGCTAAAAACTGCTATATTATCTAGCAAGAAAAATAATACCTATTTAAAGCGGATTTACTCTTGCGAAAGGCGCAAAAGTTGATGTTTTACATGGTTTTAACTTTTGAGATGCAACTTTTTGCAAAATAAAAGTATGCAATGCATTTTTGGGCTTAGCTAAATGATTCAGGGCATCATGCATTTAATGATGCAGACAAGGTCATGATTTATTCAATTGAGATGGTTTTCGAAAACGTTCGCGTGTATTTATATTCGCATAAATATAAATCATGCACATTCGCAGGAATTTTTCTTTTTCAGTTTCTCTTTGGTTCCGACGTTCACAATTCTACACTACTAATTTCTTTCATGATGGACCAGTGAACGTTCTTATAAAAAATCTCAATGAAGTTCCAAGAGTTCTTGAGTTCCAAGCTTATCTTCGTCAGACGAGACCCTCCAGCTTGAAACTTCCTACTTGAAACCAATCTGCGTCGTTTTGTATAAGTATTGGAGAATGTAATCCGAATGTTTCGTTGCTCTTTCATTAACATCTTGACCAGAGGACTTTATAAGTTAGCTTTTATTATTTCAAATATACACAGTTTCTTACATTTATGAAGCAGCAACCCAGTTTTTTGACCGGATGCTCCAAAACTTGGTCTAAACTACTTTAGACGGCTTAACAACCTACTTTAATGCAAAACAAGTTAACAAATTTGAAACATTCTCCGTAATACTGCAACAGAATACGAAAAATTAGTACTTCTTCCACCCAATAAAGTGAACGTGTAAATTCCAAAAGTGAGTGTTACAAAAAAGCTT
>JAQGAP010001236.1:0-21724 GCA_034697805.1 Orchesella bifasciata | reverse complement strand
GAGAGTGCCCACCACCTAACAACCTTCCTTATTTGGCTGGAGATTATGTAGATTACGAGATGCTAATTTGACTATCAAACAAACAAAGCTTCGTTAAGTACGATGCTTATGTATGTAGACAGACAGAATTAATAGATATGTAGCATGCGCTAATAACTTGACAAATCATGCGTGATGCCGAATGAATGAGTAATCGCATGAATGAATGAGCACTACTACTGGTAAAGTCAGGAACAACAGAAATCTATGGAACACCCACGCATTTCTTACTGCCGTAAAGTGGTAAAGCATGTTACCGGTTTACGGTTGTTGGATTGTACTCATGTAGCCGTAGCCATGAATCAATCTTATAAAAAATATATCATATTGCTTAAAATTTGGTCTCACATCCTTCCTCAGGTGGAGGCGTAACAATAAAACGTCAATGTTCACTGAGATTAATAGGCAAATGCCGTCCATCAATGATCGGATCAACTTAATTTTTTATAGTTAAATGCCCCCTTAAAAGCACATCTCATTCATTTTTTTATTTCTCACGAGGTCATCAACAGCAACAAAAAAGCATAGACAACATCAATAAAAAGCTTGTAAATCTTTATGGCACTTGGTGTGGTCTTGCACTCACAGCCTGATCAGTTCTAATGGTAAGTACAGCGTGAATATATATAGGTGCACGAAGGTTAAATTTTATGACAGTTTTAGTTTTGTTATTAATGCCTACATGTTTCACATCGTTAAATGTAATTGTTATTCAGCATATGTTAGCTGTATTGTGTGAATACGAACTGACAGATGATGAATTCATATATGCAATCCTACTTTTTATGTATCGAGGTAAATCCTTCAATGCTAAATGTAGGCAGACAACGCCAGACCAGACATACAGCTGAGTCCAGAATCCAGATATAGACATTTTTCGTTGTGAGTAACGGGGAAAGGGGGTTATTGGTGACGACTGACGTAATCGAAATACAATACAAATTATTGATGTTACGTACTTGCTACACAACTGACTTTGTCAATTTAAAAAAAATAGCGTTCTGTGTGCCATGTTGCGTGTGTAGGCGTCAGATGAATAGAGGATGTTGTCAAAAACCTTAATGAACCATTTCATAATTGCTACATTTTTTTCAAATTTGCAGAGGGCTCAAGTGGAGTAGGGCTCAAACAACTGTTTGATAAACTCGCTCTAAAGACGTAGATAGCTATGAACTAATTAGTAGAAACTGCTCTTCATATATTAGTATGGATATAGGCGTTAGATTACACAAGTCCCGACTAATTTGCCCATTATAACTAGTAAGTAGTCTTTTGGACTCATGAAAATGACAAGGGGCGATGGGGGGTAAGGTTGGTTCATGGCACTCACATGACTGCATTACATTGTCTGTTCTCCGCCCGAAGCAAAAGGTTAGTCAACTACGCAAGACTTGTGTCAGTCAACTGCACTAGTGCAAACGAATTTGCAGAACACCTATGCTGAAATTGTGATGCTATACATAAAGTTTTGGCGGATTTATCATTCGAGGGTTCGATTGCCATTAGTCCTCCTGACTGATTTATGCATAAAATCCATAGAACCATTTAGCATTCTCAAATGTACAAAGTGCATGCGGCATGGTGCTACCTATTCATTTACGATTCACCTTTTCCACTTTCATATTACATTATGCACACATAGGTGCATAAGATCAAAGCATTTCGTAAGAATATGAAGCGGAACAAGGAGCATTACAGATTTTTACTATTTACGATGAATACCTATATGAGCAGCCGGCGGGGCCTATGTCACGTTTTGGTTCACATGTTTGGATTTTTTGAAGCAAAATTGAAATATCTGCAATTCTTTTAATATTGTGTGTCAAACGTACCTTTCGCGCAACGTGCAAGCAAACAGTTTTCTGCATCAGTCAAAAGGATAGCAGCCAACAGCTTGTGATGCAGGCGTAGATAACCCTTAACCTTACTTAACCAATTTTTTACTGATAATCTTCTTGCCCTCTCAATCTCAACGTCATCCTCTTCAACTACAACTTATTGTAACTTGTAACATGAATACATATATATGGTGTACTCCAATATGTATGTATAGTAGGTGTAAGGTTACCCCAACGGAGTCTTGTTGCTTCAACGTCAGATAATTGGCGTACCCATCCACTTCGACCACCAGATACCAGATCATACCATTTCAACTTCGATTTTTGATCTATGATAACGAGATACAATTAAAGGTATAGCATAGCGATGGGGCATCCCGATTTTTCAAAAACAAAAAATCCAATGTAAATGGTCTGTTTCATGTTCTCTAAAATTATCTTTAATAAGTATTATATTAAGCATTTTAAGTTCATTTTATGCTGAACCCTTTCCCTCTATTTGGCATTTGTTGTGAAACTACGATGGAAAAGTCTCAAATCCTATTTTGCAAATAATATGCCAAAAACGAAGTTTGCAACCAATTTCCTCCTCAAATAGCAAAAAATGTGTTGGATAACAATCCACGTCTGAATTTCTCGTGGGAGTAAGCAAAACTGGTTGTCGGCACGGTAAGCTCATTTTGCAACTTGTTACTTGTGGAACAAGCAACTCGAGAGTTTGTTGTGTAGGATTTTTAGATATCTCGTATAATTTGGTGCTCATCAAACTACAGAATGTGATGACTTAGACTTTCATTTCGGATTTCCAGTTGCGTAACATTTTCTAGAGTCTGGCGATGTCTCTATTATTGTTGCAGGTTGCAACGCGCTTAAGTTTCAGTATGATACACTGCAGCTTTTGTATTGAATTTCCCAAATGTTGTAATAATCTCTTTGTCGTAATCCATTTGACTCGTCTATTCTATTGATATCGATACTGGCTCTATATAAGACTGTAAAACGTAATATATCTTACGCAACAGTGTGGTAAAAAGCTTCGCTTTTCTCACATTTTTGCAAACACTTGAAAAACGCAGTTGTTGAAAATACAATTCCGAAGTCATTCAACTCATTCATGGCGACGGATCGTGTTCGGTGTTTAGTTAACATCGAGTACAAAACACAGAAAATGAACATCAATCAAAAATATGGGAAAACCACGCTTTATGAGGCGAAACATATGTACCACCAACACGCAGAATGTGACAAATAACGGGACAAAAACATACAACTAAAGCTACGTAAACCATATAAAGAATGGAACAATCGATCCAAAATATGCCGCTGCTTGATGATGCGTAAAATAACAAATATCGTTGTTTTTTGACGCAATAATAACTGCTGTCATTTGTGCTGAGCCGACAAGTCATTTTGTCTAATATAAAACATGAAGGGTTCATTTTTTGGAACGTACTGCCACGCCGTTAGATCTGTGGTAATTTCTTTTCCTGACACCTGATAATTTTGTAAAATATATTTTATATTTATGGCTAGATTGTCATCTTACGCTAACTTTTCGCAATGCCTATGGATTATACCTTCTTAACACAAAGAACGACAGGAATGCCCTATATTAATATTACTAATACGTTCTGATGATATTGTATTGTATGGCGGAAGCAAAAACCTATCAGTAATTGTTATGAATGCAGAAAACTCTGGCTGTTTAAAAAATACAAACTTAAATTTTTTATAATAACTACCGTACAGCAATCAAAATGTGATGTTTCACACATCTAAATTACGCATCCAATCATTAACTTTAACGTTTTTCCAAGCGTTTCTAATCCCCAAAATTGAACGCAGTATCAAGAAAAGGCAATAGTATGATGAATAGCCGATGAAAAGTAATCTAGACAGCAGAAATATATGCTTATCAGGAGAGTAACATGAATTTCGCAGACCCAAAAAACGGGATAAAAATGCGGCGGAGCAAGCACACTTCAATGCAATATATTTTAAGCAACGTCTGTTATACGCACTCTGAAAAGTAGAAATGCTAGACGTTGAAACTAGTTTTTGTACCACATAAGATTCTCAAGACCGTATAATATTGAATTATGATGTTATTTTCCATGTTTATTAAAAAGGAGTAATAAGAAATGTTATTTGAACCTCTTTTATTATTTATTCAGCATGATATGATGGCCAAAGTCATAGCATAGTATCTTCAAATTACTGATGCAGCCTCAAAGGAGACACTTAAGTGCACAAACATTTTAGTATGCATAATATTTAGCTTGTTCCTTCGTCCGAGTTATCAAAAGACCTAAAAAAATTAAAAGCGTAGATAGAACCCTTTTATCTCTTTTTTATTCACAAAAAGCACACACATCTCGGGTTTTAAGTGAATTGTTCATTTCATCCTTTTTCCCATTTCTTTTTTTTGGCATGTTCCTACAGTGGCCAGCGCAAGGTTTTAGGTATTACTCAAGTGTAGCAAAACGTTTGCTCATTAGAGTCAAATTAGTACGGTGGGATGGTTAGTGTAAGGTTCCGTTTATTTCTCTTTCCCCACAAAAAATACTTTGCCGGTTCGGGGTCCGTGTAAAATTGCCTCTGCGTATTTACTGAACTATGTAATATCGTTTGGTAAAGAAGAAATAATAAGTTTAAAGCGGTATAAGTAACATCAGGGCAACAGCATCAGTAGCCGCTGTCGTGAATGCATAAAGTCAGTGAAATCGGCATAAAAACTTGTAAGGCAGAAGCACTTCCATTCAATTCGAAAATTGTCTGTCTCCACCACACAGTATAACCTTTGTTATGTATGAGCTGTCTGAAAATTTGCCAATTCGCAACCAAAAACCCATATACACATGTACTTATTATGCCTGCTTTACTGTAGACACTTTTTTGCTCCCTTTGTGTAACTGTAAATGTACGAGTAATATAAAGAGACCTCTCCCTCTTTGCTTTTGGGATACATACAACGATCAACTTTGAACTATAATATAAATACTGTAAATCGGAAATCGGAATACGCATACATGCATTGCAGTTTAGACGCTTGAAAAAGTCAACACACACAAGGTTCCCTAGAGCATGCTTTAATGACATTAATGGCTTTACTAACTAATCACATGCGTTTCTGGAACGGCTAAAACGTGTCAATTATTTTAAAAAGCAGTTTCAGTTGTCAGATCGGTGGTGAATTCACATATCATCAATTACATGTATACAAGTTTTCCAGACCAATCCTCCAAATCGAATCGAATTACTGAACCTTGAACATGAATCGTTTTTATCTCCAGTCAGAAGAAATGTTGGTCTAGTCCGTCTAGCCTTTATGTCGGGCCCACAGCAGCACTGTGGTGTGACAACTCCAAAGCCGAACGAAGCGTCACATCGATAAGCTTAAGGAGTTGGTCGATTTGCACTACTAATTGTTACCACCGTATCCCCTTGTAAAGTCAAGGTTAAAGCAGACCATTTATTAAAATTATTTGGAATGATTAATATTGCATGGCTGGGGGAATAAATGCAAGGTACATAAATCACTTTCCGGTCTTAGGATAATCCGGTTAAACTATTGCAATGCTACGTGGTCATGCATAATATGTAGTTGTAAGTAATTGTCGTTGCACTCAACAAATGATCATGGAAGCATTCGACTTGCTCTGCATGTATTTTATTTTGAGCTTTAGCGTCTAGCTGGACACTACGAAAGTAGCTTAATATTGTGAAGCAGCAGCATAATAATTAAAATTCCAATTAATTTATCGCCGAGCGCCAGTCATCTCGTAACATAACGTAGCATATGCATACTTACGTTCTGTAACAACTGACAATAATTCAGCTCTGAATGCGATTCGAACACTCCATTTATATGTATTCTATTACTCACTTGGTAGCGAAACCTCCCAAGCTTCATACTGGAAAAAGGAAAATTCCCAAGGAGGAAACGTAATTCTATGAGATCATTTCATGCATATTACACGCTTCCTGAAAGTCAGGGTTTCGCTTGCTATACTTTGTCCCGATGGCTCACTCAATTATAACTGGATACAGGAGTGTGAATCTGCTTTTTCAAATGAATCTTCGGTGGTTAGAGAATCCGCAGAGGTGATCATTATCCCATTGACACCAATCGGCTAGTTATAAGAAATCGCGTGCTTTGCTATACTTATTGTTTGGGTTTGGCATTTAGAAAACTTACTTAGTCTTATCGCCTAGAACTTTTGCATAACCAATTACTAAAATGAATCATGGTTCAATGCACAGGAGTAGACATTAAAAGCATGCTTCAATGGCATAAATCAATACCTCTGCTCATGTGGAACTCATGGATTTGCTTTCTGGGGATATCCAAGAATTCGCTCACATTCATTCAGTATGCTCGGCTCTAATTAAAATTAGTTTATTCAACACTGTTGAAATATAGGTAACTAATGATGCTCATTTTTTCCTAAAAAATAATAGGATAGCTAACACTGTATGAATGGATGAAATAATTATACAATCTAAGCCTTGTCTGTATGTATTACATTTGCTTTTGCACATAATATTATGCTTGTATCCAGTTTTTTCTGCCTGCTTTATTTTCCTAACATGTGTACATAATAGAGAACAGAAGCTGCTGAACAATAGAAAATCGTTTTGTGAAAAACAGTTGAGAATGCTGAGCACTACTAATTACTTAAAAGTTAAGCCATGGCCATTTTTTGGTATTTGACACTTTGAAGAAAACAACAAACTACTTATCTAAACTGAGTCAACAGAATAACGAATTAAAATTACTAAAGCGAAAAGATATGGCCCTGACCTCCAGAATTGGATTCAATGTCACTTCCAGTCATGTTACTAGTGACCTTTTAAAACCAGCAACGTGTATTATTTTGAACACAAAGGCTTGAAATTGGAAGTAGTGATGAGCTTGAAGCAAAACAACTAAACCTAAAAAACTATAGTAGTTTGGTTGTTTCCTAATGCTGCAGACTAAAGTTGTTGTTTGCTTTGTACAATCACACCATGTAATTTCTTTGTCACCGCTTGCATAAAAAACTATTTTAACTCAAGTACGAATTGAAAATTTTAATAATTCAAATTTATTTGAGCGATCAAGGATGCCAGGAAAAGCGAAAATGTTTGTGACATGACAGCCTTTTACTTGTAATCTATTGTTGTGATTTGTCATTTCACCAAACCCCATACAGACAGTCACGTCTCCGATGCATGTTCTTGATGCCCAGATTAGCATAACGTGGTTGGGTAGTGGTTGATAAATACTGAAATTCAAGCAAGTTCCCAAAAGTTTTCTATAAAAACTTCAAGGAATTCATTAATTTAAAATTCACAAAAAAAATATTTTGATGCATACCCAAAGCATTAGTCAGCTTTAACTACGTAGTTTTTTTCTTCTTAAAACAAGTGCATAATACACGGAGTGAAAATACCACGCTGTGAAATTCTTGGGTTGAATACGTGTACAAAATCATGCAGCGACTGACCATTGACCGAGCAGAATGTCCACTCATAAAAACATGTTTTCCGAAAATTTTGCAATGAAATGCATATGTATGTATTTTGGCAAAATTGACACTTTAATCCATTTTACATGCATGTGACTTACATGTAGAAAAAGTAGTCAGTACGTTTAAAAGAATCAGAATCAATCGTAATGGTTTGGACATAATTTATTATGCATGGGTGCAAACCAAATCTGTTTTTAGCACATATACATCAATACGGATACATGATATAGTTGAATTAAATGTGCAAATATGTATACACCTTGTTGAACTGAGCCTCATGAACGCAATTACAAGTATGTTATTTTAGAAATGTTATACTGCTCTTCTTGGCACTCCCTACGAAGCAACAATGCATACCAGTTAAACTAACTGGTTGCTGATGATGATGATGATGGCTTATGACTTGTCAAAACTTGCTTGTGCCAGTAGTTCATAAGGTTTTTACATTAAAGATTTCTGCTATAAACTACACCTTCTCCTCTCCTATTCTTTTACAAGACTTGTTAAAAACTGTAAAAATGAAGAACTGTGCTTAGTAATGAAACAAAGTAGCATTGTTCCGACATTTCATCTTCTAATTCTAGCAACCATGCATTTACTTTCATACTTTATATAATATACTATACATAAAGCTTGTATACAGTGATATAACTTAACGAAGGAGACGAACCGAGGATTATGCACAAATGATGTTACGCTTTAACAACCAAGAAAATCCGTCTTGGCATGGCGTGGTACTACTACTGAAGTTGGTATGAAAAAACGCATGTAATGTTAACGTATTACGCCACTACTAACAGAACCAGTTCAGCTATCTCTGGAGAAAAGTTGGGTTTTTTTCTCATCCAATAATTCCGCATGTATGCGCATAACACAAAAGTTTAAGACGTGATATGACGATAAAGTGTAATAAATTAAGTGTGTATCAAATGGAATTGCGACTGAATCACATTACCAAAACGCTCTGCTATACGCATGCAGATATAGTTTGGAGCTATGGACAAGTGAAACGAACTGATGCGATACAATAACATAACCTCTGCTTTGTACGAATCGAGTTTATTAATGCCTGGAAATAATGTAGTACGTCCAGCAATTTATATTCATAAAGCGCATCGTAAATACACGCATCTACAAAGCAAAAACTGACTCAGAAAGTCCAATATAGCTGTTTCATAGGCAGATGCAAATGTTTGTGAAAATTTATACAAGGAGTTGAGGTAGTTGCTTCCAACCATGTAGTTGTAGTAGTGGAAAACGACCAAAGACAAACCAGGAATTCCGCCAATATAATAATAATTGAGGAAACTTGAGGCATTCGTGAAAAAAAAGCAACAGGGAATAATCTTTTAGCTTTCTGTCATGCCCTTGTCTGCCTATTATATACTACGCTTACTATTATACGCTAATAATTTAAGGGGACGACATAAGAGTGCAGTGGTGTAAAATAACTGTCCTACAGTCAGCGCTGGAGGATGTAGTCAGGCTGTACATATAGTAGTAATTTGTCTCCACACAAAATCCTCACGACTCATTTATTTTCGCGAGGACTTCTCTTGTAGACATTCCACATAAACGCACCAAAATCATATTGATTCCCAAATTGATTCCGTTATAGTTACTTTCTATTTCCTTTCAGATGGTTTCCCATAAAAGTTCTTTCAATACAAGTTCATACGGTTCAGTACAAGATAAATAGGGCCATAATCAAATGCTTGTATCAAAATGAGTATGCACAAAAAAAGCCTAAGTCAACAATGCAGAAACTAAAATAAATTGGTCAATACAGGTATTCAAGCAGCGAGTTCCACATGCCATCGTCTCATAATAATGCTACAGGGAGGAAATGAATGAACATCCGCCATTCGTGCTGCTTTGTAAATTGTCAAGCATAGATAGGACAGTACAAGTACAATGAGTCTGAACGGCCATTTTCATCAGGTTTTGTTATTGAAAATGTTTTGATTTTAATAACACCCTACATTCATTTAGCAGTATCAATATTCAGCACACACTCTAACGTGTTTATGTGAAGCAAGGTTTGCGCAGCAGGGGAAGCAACACACCACCACCGTATTATCAATTATCGCAGAATGTATAGAACATTCAGTAAAAAAAATCTGCACCAACTCAGCCATTTTATTACCTTAGATTGATGTGCGTGTATTCATTTCAGCCATAACCTCACCTAACAGGGCTTTCAGAGAACCTGTGCAAAAACTTTATGTAACCCATCAAGCTTGACTACTTCTCATTTAATTCTTTGTATTTTCTGTATTCTTCTGGCTCCTTATGCACTATCAAGAATCGAGCATCCACAAAGCATAGTGATGTAGTGTGGTAGTGTCGTAAACTGAGAATTGTAGTTTGCTATAAAAGTACACTAATTGCTTCCAGCAGCCCAGTCCGTGTCACCTATCATTACTATTACCGTCAACTTGTCCGATGCTTTGTTTCCTTTACAATCTATAAAATATTAATCCTAACATTGATTAATGCATAAAGTTTGTTCATAATGCCACACTTTTGCAGTTTAAGACTCATTCAACTTTAGCTATTGCTTCTCTGTTTTATGACCTGAAATCAAATTAAGCCCATTAAGCCATCAACTCAACACTGCTTTTAAATACGAAAATGAACATGAGATAAGAGAAGAATGGGTAGTGTTGATGCGATTAGACTGAAAAGCTACTTTAATGTTCGTTCATGTCCGTCCTTCCACAAATGGGCCAAAATATTTTATTTATTAAGGGTGAAAATTTTTTTATCTCAAATACAAGGCATGAATGAGTAATCGTTTGTCAATTAGTAAGGCAGTTGTGCTAGTCTATTACATCTGACTGGTTAGGTTCCCAATACCTACTTTCGATACTTTTTTGAGTCTGTGTACAAAGTTTTATTAATTTTAAGCATGCATACATACCGTGTATATTTCGGAAGTATCGCTGATACTGTTTTATCACAAAAACTTGAGCACGCATGATTTCGTTCAATAGGCTTAATGATCCTTAACTTGAAAAAATAGCACAAAATTCCGGTGTATGATGCAGACATGTAATACTTACAGTTGGCCCTGAATTCAACTCTTCACGACATTTTTGTACAGCGATGTAATCTTCTCCCCCATTTCCGAGGATTTTCATCATGATTATGAGATACATATTTATGCGCATAAGGATTATAGAATGCCTATCAACCGTATGGGTCGTAATAAACAAGAGTTACACTTTTTACACACCAAAAAGTTACAGCGACTTGTCTGCTAATCTTAGATCGTGAATCTATCCGCGGAAATACATTTTCCAGATCTTGCACAGGAAAAAATAAGTCTGGGCTAATCTACTATAAAAGAAATTTACACATAGCGTGATTAACGAGCACTAAAAATGTAACTCAATGCAAAAATGAATTGCTGATGGGTATCTGTCCATAATGTATGCTCCTCATAAATAATCCAAGACTTTTTGCATAAAATCATGTAAAGCGGGTCTGACTAAGCTTGTATTGAGTACAGTGTGAAGGTCACCCGTATTTTATTCTTGAACTTGGTTGGTTTGGTTAGCTTCGCTGTTAGCTTTTTACTCTGTTCGCTTGCTTTAAATTGTGTTGACTCAACCTGAATGAAATTGAACAAACTCCGCAAAGAATCTTCAACTGCTGTGGTACACAAAGAAGAAGATAAAAGGCATGAATCTTCTCTCAAAAGCTTTGACATCTTTTTTAAACGTATATAATATAATATGTATGTATTTTTTTACTACAGTGCAGCAGCCTTAGCCTTGGTCATTTTTCCAGAACTGGTTCCAATAATGGTTGCCAAATATATCATGGTTTTCTCTTTAAATTTTAGCTTTAACTCATGGTTATGCTGAGATAAATCCCGAGATAAAAGATTTATTGTACCAGTTACCAGCTTTATGTGTTTTATGCTTTCAACTTTTGACTTTCTACGGGATGAACCCTCGACGATATGATTTTTATGCCACATTATATCTCTCAATTAGGAAAGAACCCTAGGCGTACTCTTTATGAATCATAATAGCCTAATTTCGTCTCGTATATAAGTAATTACTAATTGCATAACGAAAAAAGTATTATGTCGCTGATACAAAAGCATCATCTAGACTTTCTTGACACAAGACGATAATTCTACAAGTAAAAAGTTGTTATTCAAAAAGGTAAATTAGTTTCACGCTTGTCTGGAGTCTTTGTTGGAGTAGCATAATCCAGAAAAATGATATCAGGCTCAATGATCAAATTCATAGCTGCCCAAACCTTTTCAACAACAGTAGAACAAGCCAGAAACTGAGATTGGAGGCTTTGAGAAGTCCTTTCCCCATTACGAGAAAAGTTAGTATGGTGCTTTACAAGATGCTCACTCATTTCTTAGACCATAAAAGGGCAGTAAAAGAAAGACCCTTGAGAGAAAAGCAAGTGAACAAACAATACGCTTGTGTCGTGACTCTCCAGAAATCCCAATCCACAAGGCTCCTACCAACTTTCTTTTCTCCAAGTTATCACTATCAGTTTCTTTTTGGTGCCCTTGTTGCTTTGCTGTGTCGAATTGTTTCCCCGATGCTCTAGGGAATCTTAACACTTGAAGGGAAAGTGCTAAATAGCGATCTCCAACTAACAAAAGCATGGTTCTTACAGATGTCCAAACTTAATAGTTTCTCTACTGAGGCATGAAACCACGGTTTGCCACACAAATGTATTCCAGTCAAGTTGAACAAACCACTATAGTATTGTCGTACCATTCACGAGTTGAAAACATGCTAAATATAGCGTGCATTGGGGAGCTGGTGGAGTTTTTGGAGACAACACACGTTTCACGTAGCGCCGATGCCTTTACCAACCTCAAAGAAAATTAGATTCTACTATGACATACAAAAACTCGTAGTGATAATAAAATGGCATGCTTTTCCCTCAGCATACAGCAAAATTGCGTCATAGAACTCCCGAGAATGCGCTTGTCCTTAGCCGTTTTTGTCTTTGTCCAGGTGCCAAGGTGGGTCAATATTAGACGGATGGACAGGACGGAAAAGGAGAAATGGGAGGAAGTTAGTTATTGAAGCATCCGAACATTTTTCTTTTCTCCCTTTCTCTTTGTAAGAATTTCTCTATCTTTTGTCTGTCGTATGAAGTTTCGCTTTTGGGCGATGGTGGAATTCGTAATATACAAGATAGCGGACGAGTACCACGTAATGGCTATTCACATTTAGATTTTGATATGAAAACATTTATGGAAGTGGACATGTAGAGTCTTTCGTAGGTAAATCTTTGTAGCTACATAGGTTGACTTCCGTAATGCATATAAAACATTCGTCCAACTTTCGACTCTTTTGTATTTGCTAGTACAAATCTAAGGTCCACTTTACTTTCATGTCAGCACCATCACACAGGATCCTACAAGGAGACATTCCCAGGAGAATTTAATAAAAGCCTATTTTGTAAACTTTCTTTTTTTCTGCCGAGTTGAGCAAAAGTTTCCTCTACATGGTATGTCTTTGACAAGATGAAAACTAGGATGCCGTTTTTGTATGTAAGTATCGTAGATGGGGAATTTCCAATGGGCTAGATACGTATATAAGGCCAGCGTTTCAGTTCCGAAAGTGGAAATGAATGAAGACGAATCTGGAATTCATACGGACCACTCACTCAGACCGGACATCAGAGTCAAACGTCGAGTATGATCAATTGTGTAATTTAAGACTACTGAAAGAAAACTTTGCTGTTAGAGCTGGGCTTTGTTTATAAAAATAGAAATGAACGCAGCTGAAGGTATGGAGAACTGCTAACGGCAAATTGTGTTTATGTGTATTGTTATATCTATTATATGCCTTCAACTACTAAAATCCTGGAAGAACCTATTATCTCAGACATTTATACATAAATTACTTTTTGTAGTAGATTTCTCAAGTAATATTACCAAAGTATTGTCAAAATTGGGGTAACCTGAGATTCTAGTCCTTAAAGCTAATTGCCGTCGGTGAATGCAATTATTGATGCAGTTAAGTATTCCGTGTGAGGGTTTGGTACTTCCGATATCTTTTGGTGGGAATAAATTATGACTTTATTGTTCCGATTTGGAAGTAGGTGAAGACATCCAGACAAACAGAGTAATCATCTTCACGCTGTACCAAGGAAATAACACAGGATGAGTATGTGCTGAAAGATTTTGCTCGATAAACTAAATTGGCCCTTATTCTATTTATACATACATGTCTCCTCTAATCCAACAGTTTATCATAAACGAATAACGAAATCATTGCGAAATATTGTTCGTACTGTTTCTACATTCATTCAATAAGTTCTGTACACTTGTTTTTTCTTTCAATCTTTTTAGCTTGTTTTCTAACCAATGGACAACTTTGTTTCATTCTTCTTTCCGATGAGGAAAACACAGAATTATGTAGAAACATACTACCTTTTTCTTGACTTTTCAAAGAGTTGTATTCAAAAGTTACTTCAATTGTGTTTTCCCACAGTTTACTCGACCCCGCCTTTGAGTTCGGTATCAGTATCAGCTTTGGCGTCAACTACTAGTTCATTGATTATTCGGTGAAGCGAAAGGATACAGTTCTTGAGCCTATGCTAGGTGTATCCATCAATATCAACCGTGTAGGTATAGCTTTACTTGTGAATTCATACATTTTTCTCCTATTTGCTGCTCCAAAGAAATGCTACTTTTTCTCAACTCCAATGTGCCAGATCAAAGTTCGAAAATGTAAGTCACCCTGCGTGAATGAGCACACACAAAAGTAATACTCATAATACCTATAGTTGATTGTACACAATGCATATAACATAATCTTTGGATCGCACAAGCATGAAAACCAATTTCTAGAAACGATAAGAAGAAAAGCAGTGACGGAACGGAAGAAAAGGCTTATTTTGAACTAAGGTCACAATGTCAGCACAATGGTATTTTCTTAAATCAGTTTCCCATTGTTTTCACTGGCGCACTCAGACATGTTTGTCGATTGATGTAAAGTTCATATGGCTCAGGTAAGTGTGAAATGATTTTGTGCTAGGTTGTGAAATAATATACTGTGTTTGCAGTTGAGGATTTTGTTTGACATATTGTATGCATCAGGGTATACCTAATAAAACTGTTGAGGGATGAATTACTATGACTGATGTTGCTGGAACATGGCTTACGAAAGTTACGTAATGTTGCCAAAATACAAACACGCTCAGTTTTTACTTTCGCGAAATAAGAGATAGATATTTCTGTACTTGTGTTTGTTTGTTTCTCATGGGAGTAAATTATAAAAATCTGGTTGAAGTTTGTTTATCTTGTTTGTTTGTCATAATAATAATGCGAATGGGATGCTTTCCACTTCTGTGAAATATGTGCCTTCCTGCGTCCAAAACATCTCATGCGGATTTGTATATCTTTTTTGGAACTCTTTCGTTTGTTTTTCTGATTGCAAATGTTGGCTAGTATTACTACGTTTTTAAAATATATATGCAGATGTGTGTAATATGTGGACACGAAAACAAAAGGTTGCAATACCGATGTTTGTTTTCCCCTTTCTTTACAAAACCTCATGAACCATATTATCTTTAAAATCAAGTTTTTACAAATCTCAGAGGAAGTATCCAAATATTATGTAAATCTCAGAAGCTGAAAAGACATAATGCAAACATTCATGTATCATGATAGCGATAGCGGTGATAGACAAACTTCCACGGAATTTTTTGAAGCTCGTGTTATAAAACTATATTATGTAACTTCTGGGAAGTTATCTTACCATCAGCGTTTCTGATACATTCTTTTATATTATAATTTTAATAAACTATGCCATCTGAAACATCGTTTCTGAAACCAATGACTGTATATATTATGTGAATACGGAGTCTTCTTCAATCTGATTACACCAGTTCGTTAGTTCATGGTAGATATGCCCTAAAGATGAAATTTACTCGCAATCGGTCGACAGAAATTTTAAACTGCATTCGAGGAAGTTAATAGTTTTGCTTTGCAGCCCATGGACAAAATGTGCTCATTTTCAGCACTGCAAACTGCTCATATACTGGCAATTACATGAATTTATATTACTCTATAATGCAAAGTATGATGATTTAGCTCTTTTATTGAGTGATGAAGGATGGTTTTAAAAGATTAATGGGCTTTGAGTGTTTTCATCCTATTGTAATAACTTTAACATAATTTTGTAATCAAGTGCACTGGTTTAGATTGGATCAAAAGCCTCATTTAATTGCTTTATTTCAAGTAAACATGTAATCTATTCAGTTTCAGTGAGAGATTTTGGCTCTTAAGTTCTAATTGGCAAACAAACTCACTGAACATTGTATTTTTTGCAGGAGCATTTCGTACTGTACAATAATGATATACTATATATAAGAGTGCATGGATACAAATGACAGTTTCCATTGCCATAAAAATGATGTACTATCATCAAATAATCACGTCTTCATAAATATTTATGAAAGCTAAACTTTCCATAATAACCAATTACCAATAAACTAAACCAAATATTAAACCTATAAAACATTAGCATTTCCACAGTCTCCATACTCCTTGTTTATTTTAACCTTTTTATAACAAATTTTTCTTGTTATTATGCATTTCTGTGAGTAAATTTTATTACTTTTTGCTCTTAAATGATATGAACGCTCGACGCCTCTTCTATTTGGACTTATAAATGCAGCAAAAACAATGAGAAAATGATATAAATCATATTTGTATATAATTAGCATCTTCTATTAAATAAGCACACGTGTTGATTCTTTACAGTCTGCATTTACGATCTTGACAAAAAGGAAGGCTGAATAGTTCATCAGCTGAAATCATTGTAATGTCGACACCAGCAGACTACATAAATACAAATGCAACATTTCTCAGAAGCTTTAAAAACGCAATGTACATAAATATTCTAGACATTGAAATTCCTTGTTCTTCATGGACGCAAAAAATGCGTAGATCTTTAATCTGATATCAAAAGCAGGATGTATGTATTAATTTATATGCGCATGCATTAACAGCCTAAAGATATTAGAAAACCATTATGCCTGCAATATGTCCACCGAAGAAGCCTTTTCTTCGACTCTTCTCACAATTCAGTGCATTCTGAATAGTTCGTAAATGTTGGTATTAATTTGTAGAAAACATCATTCTTATTATGTAAATCGTTCAATCTTATGCAGAAGCGTCGTACCCAAATGTACTTCATACAGCATGCAAAACATACTTCAGCTTCCTTATAACAATCGTGATTTATCCTAATTTAAAACTTATAATATCCTGTCTTCAGATGTACCTAATTTGCAAGACAATCAAGGACAAACCTTTGTTGTTGTTGATTGCAAACTGACAATGCGATTTCTGATAAAAAGGGTGTCGTAAGACGAATTTGCGCATATACCAGCCGTATCCTTTACACCATTGGTTGTAAAATCACGGGGTTGTTTCATCATTGTCATTGTTCAAATCAACATATAACTTACAACCCCGGGAACGTACTTCGAAATGATTACCCAACTCAATTAAAAGAAAATAGTCGTGTATTTCAATTTTTCAATAACATATTTACGAATTAGTTCATTAATTGATTTACAGCATAATCCTAGAAAACATGACTGTTTGCTCCAGTCAGTGAGAAGAACGCTTTGAAATAAATGTAAATTCAACTGATTTTCCGTCATTACAAAGCAAGAAGCGGAAAAGTAATGATGTCTCACTAATGATGAATATAATAAGCAGGTAACCACGGCCTGATATTGAAAACAATTTGATGATGTCGAATGCAATAAACCAAATTGATCTCCAGCTTATAGTGAGTCAGGTCGTGATTGAAACGGGGATTCACCTAATATATCATGTTAGTTGGCACGTCTTACTTTAAATAACTTCGATCGACATAAGCGCGAGAATTGGCTGGCTTCATCTCAAAGTTATATTATGCGATTCATCATATTTTCATACTTTTATATAGCCTAGCCATATTCTAACCTTATTGTAATATATTTCTCAACGCTTGCTTGGATTTTTTGCTTTACAATTTGATGCTAGCAGCGATGTAATAATATACTGCGCATGCACAAAAATTACATACAATTTTCGCAATATTTCCAATCATGGACCAATTAACAGTCAAAATTACTAGAAAAAACTTTCATTTTAAAAATACAGACAGTTAGGTACAAACAATTTGTGCATGCGTTCTGGATTTCCATAAAATCTGTGTGCACACATTTAACAATCGAGAAGAACGAATCCTCCAACTTCAGCAAGAGGCTTTGTTTTCATGAGCAGCAGACCCCGTGGGAAACTAGTGTTACAGTCGAGTGCCCAATTAACCTAGCCCTTGAAGTTTCCACATGCTAGTCATCACATCAACAAGCCATCACCAAGTATTTACTAGAAACAGCAATAAAATGTGCAAAATATGAATATGGATAAAAAAGGTATTATATTGCAGGTACACATATATTCCAGCAAGACATGAAGCAAAATGTAACGAAGGTGAAGGTGATACATAATCCTTATGTCTTTTGGCAAAGCTAATGATGTTTTTTGTTACATGAGATGTTTCAAACCGTTAAAGCTTTGTTTTCATATGATGATTGCAAATATATCAAACAAATGACTAGATTTTCACACGTGCTGTGAGAATCTGCATTTTCCCAAGACGGAGCCAGAACCAATCATCTGAGTTCGCAAACCTCACTGATTCCCTGAAGCTATTAGTCAGAAATCACACTACAAACGCAGTACAATAATTCAAACTTTCGACATCAAATTCTGCATTAATTATGTATGAAATGACGAGTAACTTTATGAGGAAAACAATGAAAAATTCCAGTCTTTCCAGATATGTAGCAAGAGCAATCGCAAATTACATTCGTTTATCTTCATATAACAACGCATATTTATATGAAAATATAAGTTGTTGACCTGAAATGACGGTAGCGGGGTAACTTCAAACACGGATTATCCGAAGTTTTGACTTTAACAAAACATGGTGGATTAAGGATGTAACTAAATTTTGTTGTCGATCTACTGGTGCATGAACTTTGTTACGGAAATCCTGGTAATAAACCTTAAATTTGGAATCATAATTGCCTGACGGGATTCCCCCATCTAAGTTGTTTTATAAAAAGGAACAGGAAAGTTACCCAACACAAAATCACTAAGCAAGACGCATAAACATCTTATTTCGTGACCACTCCAAAAACTTTTAACCTCTAAAAGTCAAACATCCATCATGTTATCAAATCAAGTTCATGGAGATTTATTGACATTGCGACCAAAATTTCAAAACATACTTACATACATCAATTTACGAGATACTTCATCCTTTCCTTTAAATGTTCCAATTAAAATGAAAAACAGCTCCAACTTTTCCTTGTTAAGAGTTCTCAGAGTTATTTAATGACAAATACAACATTGTGTCATCATTTGTAGATTCATGGAATTGAATTGTACAGTTTAGCACATTAGGGCCACCCACGCAAACACCAAAGGTACGCCCGCGCTCCCTTATGTCTGATCCTTTCAATATTTTGTCAAAGTTTTGTAGAGTGTATAGTATATAGAAGCATCATACAATACAAGCTGTGAGCAAGTTGGAAACGTGTAAGAATACTACATTAGAAAACTCCTTCTCGCCAAGCAAGGGCTAATGGCTATGTCTAATATAAAATTTTTCAACGAAAACAGGTAAGCACTCCGTCTAACAACTTCATAATACACGTAGATGAGTGTTGAAATCCAAAAAAAAAAACCTTTCATTAGCAAGTACAATAAATGTGAGATTAATGCTAATCACTTGATATTCAAGTTTAATTGCATTAGGAATACAAACAACTATCAGTTGTTTCATAATTTTAGAAATGCCCTTACAGTCAGTAGTTTATCCATTGAAACATCCGTTATTATTAATAAACTACTGTATTTATTTTAGTTCAGGGAGTACGAACTTATAGTCGTAAAAATTCAATCACTTCTTATCCCGTGCATTAATTTAGTGGAAATACTAAATGCAGTAAAAACATTTGTTTAAATAAATGTACAAAAGTTATCATACCTGTTGAGTAAAAGTACTTAGGTTGTGTACTATAGGACCATGAAAGCTTGCAAATAATTCCGAACCATCATCCCCTTCTATTCCACCAAACTCGCCTCCTCCAGACGCTTCCTCCATGTTCTCAAGTTCCCCCAAAAACATGCTATTTCACTTCCACTGTTGTACGACTTGAGTGTACAGTAATTGGCAACCTGTAACAAAACAAAAAGTTATTTTATTTAGAAATCCATCATCTAGATAGGGGAAGTTTTAAAAGTATTTAAATGTAATTTATTCTACACTATTTAACATATCTTGACCATTCATTATTTCTCAATCGTGGAGCATACATTTTGTTCCTACAACAGGGAATAAGTTAGGTTATTTCTTTTAAAATGTGCTTGTATGTACTATCAAAAGGAAAGGCTTTGCTGAAGACCCAAGATATGAAAGGTAAGCAAGCACTACTAACAAATATTATTTATTTATAGCCAAACTTCATAAAGATGGCATTTGTATGATATTTGATTCGGCAAAGAGCAAGATGCTTCAATCATGAACTTTATCCTTGTTCATCGTTTTATTAACTAGATTACTATTCTCTGGAAAAAGAACTATAATGAATGAATGTATAGCGCATCTAATAAATGAATCACGAAGTCATGTGCAAAGGTCCTGCTCATTTGTGGTAAACAGTTGATTTAATAAATTGCTAGTTTTTTCTAAGCATGGGTCTTCATATTTTATGCATGGGATCGGATCTGAAAGGTTCCACCAATGTTAGAATCTATTTTATTCCTCTCATACGCACTAATTTTTGCGAAAAAGAAGCAAATTGAGTAACCACGAGTATGCTAAATTCATCCAACACTAACAGACTAAAAGCTAAGCAAAACACCGTCAGTCACAAAACTTATTATCTCTCTTATATTATTGAGTTATAGTGCCTACGAGATAACATTATACAAATGTTGACTCGCATAACACATGTTTACATTTTTACTAAATATATGTACGTATCTTATCAAACAGAAACATGAACCCTTCTCTGCTTAAACACATTTTCATACAAGCAGTGCACCAAAAGTGGCTAACAAACTAATATGTGTACACACTCGATCCATAGACAAGTTTATTAGCAAAAATTGTTGCTAATTTCTTTTCTACATTTTTTATGACCATTGAAGTTTTGTCGTATGACTTTGATATTTATATGTTAACCTATGCTAGATGTGGAACTCTATGGAAAGTACTTCTTTCCTATACCAAAGGTCAAACCAAAACAAGGCTTGGTTGGTTTACAACTTTTTTCTCTTAATTGCATGGTATAAGTTATTTATTTGCCACATTCCAGCCGAAAATATGCTCATACAGTTGAAAGATGATACCAATGATCATGAACTAAAACAACGTGTACCATCCTCCAACAGCATACAGCGTAGAAGATTGGGAATACGTTCATAAGCTCTATAACGCAATTATTACTGTTCTGTTAAAACATGAGTATCGATGTACCAATGACCAAATACGTTTACGTTTAAACAGGAGTACTAATTTTGATAGCATTTAACAAACCACAATAACATGTCATATGATGGAAAGAAGATGCGGCAGTCCAGAAACCAGATAGATCACTCGTCAATCAGCAGACCCTCAAAAATTGCATTTTGACTTTTTGAAAGGAAAACAAGAATAATTTACAAACAAGATGATTTAAACAATTTATGTATAAAATTAGATTTTTATACATCGTTGATTCATTATAGGAAAGTAAAAAGTTTTATGAATTAGAATTAACATAATATTATGAATCGTTCGACGTGGTAGTGATAACCAAGCAGCAGCACTAACCCAACGAGAAAAACACTTAAGTATGTTGAAAGCATTGAAATGATGTCACGGTATCGTTTATAATTTTTCGTAACCACTCAGACGACCTTTCCCAATAAAGGAGGCTTGCGAAGAAAACATTTTTTTAAACAGAAAGATACATTAGCTCAAAAATGAATGGCGTGGTATATCATTTGGTGGACTTTGCTCCTTAAAATATTGCTCTAACAGTGTCTTGTCCTGCCTAACTTCTAAATTTCGTGAATGTTGTATGTCTTGTGTGGCAATAAATAAACTCATTCATACAACCTATCGACGTGATGATCAGATCATGATACACTTTTCGTTCAACGTTAGCTCGTTCCCGTGTTTGCCCAGAAGTATAATATAGGAATAAGTAACATTTTAAATCCTATTTGCATAAAGAATGCGAGTATCCTATATTTTTTATACTTGATGTTCTAGACTT